>VUYV01000122.1:2656231-2774424 GCA_008711295.1 Anarhynchus alexandrinus
CAAGAGGATGAGGCCAGACTCTTTTCAGTGGTGCCCAGCGACAGGACAAGGGGCAACGGGCACAAGCTGGAACACGGGAAATTCCATCTGCCCACGAGGAAAAACTTCTTTACTTTGAGGGTGACAGAGCACTGGAAGAGGCTGCCCAGAGAGGTTGTGGAGTCTCCTTCTCTGGAGATAATAAAAGCCTGCTTGGATGCATTCCTGTGCAACCTGCTCTAGGTGAACCTGCTCTGGCAGGGGGGGTGGACTAGATGATCTCCAGAGGTCCCTTCCAACCCCTACCATGCTGTGATTCTTCCCCTATTCATTTTATTCTGTGGCACTTCAATGCGTGAACCAGGGGAAATTCCAGAAAATCCTCTGGAAAGAAACTATTGCCAACTGGCAACTGGCCTGATTTAACTTTTGATTTTTAAGTCTGAAGGTAAGAACCTTCTCTTCCTTCCAGTATCTCGAATTCTGAAGATGCAAATAATTCTGAACAATATGCGTACTTAGGCAGATATATCGGAAGACATTGTGCAAGTTCTGGTTCACAAAGCTGGCCTGAAACTATCTTCAGGTTTCAAAAGCTTCAGTATTTTGCATGGTTTGTCCCTCAAGGTGAACATAGCGGTGATTCCTATGCCAGGAGAATAAAAAAACCTTGTGTCAGTTGAAAAAGGTATCTCATAAAGACACTTTGCTAGAATTAGGCGTGTTTGAACAAATAATTTAGCTGCCCTAAATTTTTAGATTTAGCTTCAAAGCAGATTGAATGTAGCTTCATCAGACTTTCCTGAAACAAGATTTAGGAAGTTGTAGTGACTTCTGTTGATTGTTGAAATAAAAATCATAATGTTTCTTCTTAAACTGTTGTGCATAAAGAAGAGAAAATAACAAAGGAGTGAAAAGGAAAAAGCAGGTTAAACTTAGGTCAAAACTTTTTGATTTGGATCATAAGCATCTTTATTTTTTTTGCTTTTCTCTTTGGCCTTTGAAATAAAAGTCTCGTTTATGTTAATTAAGATCTCTTTTTCTCTGGGAAGCTTATTTATTATCTGTATGAAAAATGTCACTGTGTTCTCATCCAAGGCCATCACATGGGATGAACAGTTCAAACTTCTTTTCTAAAGGAAGTGCTTTTGACTGTATGTGTCAAATAAGACAACGTACTCTGATACCTACATCTCACTTCTGCTTAGTGCCTCTTTCTAGCAAAGTCTTTGGACAATAAGTTGTCCATAAACACTTTGAACATAGCTAAACTTTTCATTTCTGTTCTGTACAGGAGAAAGCTAAGCAATACTGTATCTAGCAATTGCATTCTTGGTATCTGTTCCCTCCATTATCCCATTCCTTTGTGTAAAAGTTTGCTTCTAACACAAAGAAAGCCCTGGAGTTTTGGAACTACCATCAAGTGTATTAGAGAACTGCTGAAATTTTAATAATAGCTGGTATGTGATGTGCTTACATGCTCCTCATCATAATCGCTTATTTTCAAGAAACCTCATGTCAACTAAACTAGACATAACTAATACTTGGGCATTAGGACTGACAAGATGCAGATAGTCACTGAAATACTTCTCTGAAAACAAGCTCAAAAGCAGAATCCTGTTACAGCAGTTCCTTAAGCATCCTCTACTTAGCTGAGTAGTGATAGCTAACTATATGCATAGTTGTAACTGACAGCAAATTTGAGGTACTGTAGCATGTGGCAAAGGAAAATAACTAAAATTGTCTGACTTCTCACAGATGAGGAACCCATGTGTAATACTCAGGATTCTGTTTGCAGTGGCACGCCCTAAAGGTTATGTATTCTGTTCATATCTCCTCTGGTTGCAAGATCAAAAGGCAAAAGTTTACATGTGGGAGACAGTGCTGTTCAGATTTGGATCTACTTATTTTCTGTGGTGTTGGTTAACTATGGAAGCTGTTAGCAGAGAACAGGGGCTAACTTACAGTATTTCTGTAATCTTTCTAAGACTGGTGAAAGTGAGACAGTGCAAAAGAAAAGCATAGCATGATTTCCAGGGCATGAAGGAGATTGAGGCTTGTTTTGGTACTTCAAGAAGGATTTGGCTTTATTTTTAGAGCTGAAAGTTAAGAGTATCAAGTATCTTATCAATCGCACAAGTCCATAGGAAGTCCACTTTATATTCCACTTAACCAGAAAAGATAAAAGTTGTGTGTTTCATTTCTTTTAGACAGGCTAAGGCTTTCTTGGCTGAGATTTCTAAACTATTAATCAAGAATAGCTGACTTAAACAGTACTTTGCATCAGCTTATAGACAACAAAAAAAGTCATGAAGCTTTCTCATTGAAGCTCGCAGTCTTCTAGTGTAGTCAAACATTTATAGTATAAAAACAATGCAGAACTGTTCATAGTGTCAGTTTTTAGATGAAACATACCCCAAAGTTAACAACCACTATTACCCTCCTATTCTTCTTGCTTTCAGCATTCTTTCTTCTTCCCTGCCAACATCCAGCAGGCTGAGTTTTAGTATCTATTTTCTTTAAATGTGTTGGGGTGTTTTAATGTTGACTAGCTTTATTTCTAACCCTTGTCCTGCAATTAGAGCCATGAATTTTATGTATATTTTTGTAATGGAACCTTTTAACCTGAGATTTTTAAAAAGTGTGTCCTATAAGCAGGAAATGTAGTGACATGTGACACTGAATCTTCGGAATAACCTCTCCACTTTGAAAGAAGTTTTTTTACAATCCCTTTGGAACTTTAACGTGAAGCAAAAGTACTGAAAAACAAGAATTTCTTGTCATTCTGTTTGGGTTTTTTTTAGAAATTGGTGGATTTTTACTTTGATACTCCTAAGGCAGTTAAAAATTCTTGTTAATAAAAAGTTTGTCTGAATGTTATTAGGAATTGTGGGAATGCGATGATCCTTTCACTAGGTTTAAGTTTGTTTAATGAATTAGTCAAATCAGTGCATGTAGTGCTTGTCGTTAAATTTGCCTTTATTAAGTGGATGGCTTTGACCTATCTGTATATTGTAGGAATATATATCACTAAGCTGTTGCCAAACACAGTTTCTCAGATATGTTACCAGGTATGTTAAAAGATAAAGAGCTTCCTGTCTCTCTGGCCTACATTTTTGTAGGTGTTCCTCTGTTCTGTTCTCATTGAAAATATCATTCTCCTTGCAGGTGTTCTTTATTTGTAGGCTGTTGGCGTAGCAAACCTTATTGCACATTTATAAGAGGAGTGGTAGTCAGTAGACATTAGAGTCCTACTGGTCCCACTTGGTTTGGAAAGTCTTTTTCTGAGTCAGCCAGTCAAAAGGTGTATGAAGATTCACAACTGGCTTGGAGTCAGTTTTTCCTTCCCTTTTATACTGCAGTCTTCTCTCTTGACTTACTTTCCTTGACGTTGGGTTGCTCCATTCTACTTCTTGTTCTCCTAAGATGATGTACCCTAGTGCGAGACATTCAAGGACTGAGACCTTAATTTTATATGTGAGCATGGAAGTCTGTAAATGTTGTTGAGCGGTATGAATTGCTACTGACTTACCCCTATTTGTATCTTGACATTTCATGTTGTCACATATTGCTAAAGTGCAAGCAGTAAAGAAATGTCATGGGAAGAAATGGTTACTTTGTTGAAAATATTGCCATTTTTACATGGCATAACATAGCAAAGCATTGTAATGCTAGACTGAATGAATACCTCAGTCGTATACTTATTGTTGGCATGAATTTAGGGTGAATAAATACATTTGAAGTCAGAGTTGTTCACAAGCAAATAACTAGATGAGACCTGAGGTGTCACAAACATTGTCATCAAAATGCTGCAAAAATATACTTTAAAAAAAAATATTAATTCAGGTGCTCTGACATTTGCAACCTGCACCTAGAGCTTCTAATGAGCAAATAAGGTCACTTGAATGAGTCACTGGCGTGCGATTGCTGAAGGCAAAGAGGCTGCTTCTCAGGCTGCTTTGAAGTGCAGTTATGTAGCTGTCCCTGCCTGTTAGAATTCAGGGGGTATCCAGCACGTGGAGACAAAAGACTTAATTTAGGATCAGCCAAATGCCAAATTCTATCAAGGTAGTTGATACATTAAGGTTAATAGGTGTGAATAAGAAATATAGCACACTAATGTGGGAATGCATCTTCTGTCTGTGTAGGAAAAAATGTGTGTTTCCAGCACTATGAGTCTGTGTAACTATTAGAGCGGCATATGCCATTGCCCCATTTCTGTTTCATTACGTGAAGGAAAAAGGAAAACATTTCTATGCTTATGCTGGAATTTTACTTCATAAATTATGCTCTTTCAGAAGCCTTTTCAGGAGAAACAGGCAGTTTGAGCTAACAAATTATTTCTGCCTAATTTGTTTCAGTTTTGATATAGGTGAATAATCAACATCTAGGTCAGCTGTCTCTAGTTCTCTGATTGTAGATAGAGTTTTGAATGTTAACAGGGGAAAGCATTCATAAGTTTCCGTTTTTATTTTTTTTAATACTACTAGATGTTTGTGTGGGGTAGTGGAAAATTCCAAGGCCCGTCTGCAGTAAAAATTCAATATGGAAACCTTATTTCCTCTATTCAGAAAGAACATGGCTGAAAGGAGGAAGAAAGAACAGAAAAGGGACTTAAACATTTCAGCAATAATTCTTTTCCCTTCTGTAAGATCACACGCTGATTTTTGTCAAACAATTTTTCTGCAGTGTTGGAAGTCTCGCTAAAATTAAGCTAAACTGTATATATTCCCCCTCCCCCCCACCGCCTTTTTTTTTAACAAGGCTTGTTATCTTGGCACAAATGTAAATCAGCATTTTATGCTCATGATTACCAACCAATATGGATTTACATATCTCTAAATTTACATTTGGTTTAAGCAAAAGTCATCCATATTTGGTTGAAGCAAAAAGGTACAGTACCTCCCCCCCAGTACTGTGCTATGAGTTGAGTGCTAAATGGGTTCAACTCTATTCTAAATATCCTGAGCTGAAGTTCATAAGGCCGAGGTGTTTAATTAGAAAATTCATCCAAATACTCTCTAATATGCTTTTTCTAAATAGTAGGTTGACCCTCTAGTCTTCTCCAAAATTTGGAGTGCAAAGAGGAGGAACAGAGATACCCTTCGTCTTGAAATTATTTACGCTGTCAGTGGAATTCAAGATTTATTAAAAACAAAAGGGCCTAACCACTTCAGGCTCTGTACAGTCCTCCTTGCAGCTGTACTTTCCTTCATCTTCTCTGTGTTTATTGTGCATTTACTGACTGAGTTCTTGTTTTCCATAATGTGTCTTAATAGCATATATTTTGTTCTTTTAGCTTCTGTATTACTGTCTTTGTATTCTTTTATAAATCTAGTTTCCACTTTCTTTAGGCTTATTTCTAGGATATGAGGTGAATGAAAAGTTCATTAATTAGCCATATTGATCTGTGGCTATATTTCTTGTTCTGTGTGCATATTAATAATACAGAAATTATGCTTTTGCCCATAGCATGTTTTGTTTACAAAATTGATTTCTTGGAGAAATTGCTGGTCTTTGGTATTGTTTCCCTTTCTTTCGGTCCATCTTGAGAATAACAATTGTCAGTTTTACAGCTCTTGGTGTGCTTCGCTTTCATTTTTCTTGGTTTGTTTCTTGTCTTCACTTTTTGCCAGAATCTCTTCTTTTATTTTACAGGTAGTATTTGGGCAACGAAAATTGCTGCCAGGACAGCTTATCTGTTCTTGCTTTCTGTAGCGTGAATATATTCCTTTGGTCCTGGCTCATTACTGTTGCCTTTGATTTCTTAAACCAGCTAATGCCTTTGTACATGAAACTCGTGTTATCTTCATTGTCATCCTGGTGACTTCTCCATATGGGCACCCTTTCCAGCAGCTTTTCTACGTACTTTTGAAAAACAGGCAATGAATAGCATTCTCTACCAGGTATCTTTTGCTGTTGGGAAAACGTAGATCATGGTGCCGGTAAATCTAATCTAAAATCCGAATTGGAGTATCCAATGGGTATGGGGATTATTGCAGTCTTGGTACTGCTTTCCTAGCTATAGGCCTAATAGCAGAGATCACACCTTTCCTAAGGCATAAAGTTTCCTAAGTCCTAAAACTTGCCTGCAGTGCTGATGTCAAGCAAGTGTTGGAACAGATTACCCAGAGAGGGTGTGCAGGCTCCATCTTTGGATGTTTTCAAGAGTTTCCTGGATAAAGCCCTGAACAATCTGGTCTGATTCTGTAGCTGACTTCCAGAGGTCCCTTCCAGCCTGAGTCGTTGTTCCCATCCCTGTGATCCCATCCTATGACTTGTGATCCTTGTCTTTTCTCCTTCGGACTTGCTTATGATACTGTGCCCTGCCCTTCTGTGGGTAAACTCCTGTGGTAAGTGAAGGTCACCTTTCTTGCCTAGGTGAGCTCTCTTCTCTCATTAACTTACAGCTTGTTAGCAGTGCCCTTCCTAAATAGCAGCTTTCCACAGCTTTCTGTGTTATCTCTATCAGAAAGGTTCTTAAAGATGAGTAAATGTAAAAAAAAACAAACCTCAACCAAACAAAACAAAACAACAAAAAAACCCAAACCAAACCAAAAAACAAACAAACCAACCAAAATGGAAAAAAAAACAGACACACACACACAAAAAACCCCAAAGAAAAAAACCCCAAACATTGAACATGAGAATCCAGTGAATGCATGGAGCAGAGGGAAGTTCAGTATGTCCTTGCTTTCTGTCTGGCAGCTGTACCACTAAAGGTAAGCATCAGTTCCATGACTCTGACTCCCGGCTCCCAGTTCAGTGTGTATGTCTAAGCACACAAGATCACAGTCAACAAAATGGCAGTTTCAAAGCATTGCGCTTAACTTTTTCATACGTTGTATCTCTGTGTGCAGTCAGTTTCAGTTTTGAGGAAAGAGATGGTGAATTAACATATTCTTTGAGCTACCCTGAATTTAATATAATTAGATTTTAATTTTTTTCCTAGAATAACCCAGGGTTGCATCTTCAAGGTGAACAGGTACACACAGAGCCCTATGTTGGGAATATACAAAGTGAAACAAGGGAGGGTTTCTCTCTGTCTCCTGAGACAGATTCACCTAGAGAAAATTAGCATGATATCTTATCTATCTGAATCTCAGGTTGTACCTAAAAAAAAAGAGAGAAAACTGTGCCTAAGTAAAGAAAAAATGTAATTTCCGATAATAATTATTTTACTGGTGTATTTAAGGACTCTTGCACTTATGATGGTGATTGATAACTAGGAAAGCTTCAATTAAAATATGAAACCTATATCTGTAAACTTCATATTTTGCCTTGCGTAGGTTCCAATTTTGAATTGCTGAAGTACTGAAAAAAATGGGAGAAGCTATTTTTGTGTTTAATTTTCTAAAACAATGTAGCGCAGGGAAATTTTGGTGTGTTAATGATAGGTTTCTAATCCACACTTCATAAGGGTTGCTTCTTAGTAGTTTGTAGTATTGTAGATTGTTGACTTAGAGCGACTTTTTTTTTAATGAGCAAAGATGGAAGGACTTGAATATTCAGCTGTTAAATGCTGGTGTGAGTTATTCTACATTGCTTTGCCAGTTTTTTCAACCTGACCTCTGAGAATCCATTTATTACAATATCATTCAGATGTAGGCTGCTCGTATGCTAGTTGCTAAAACAAGACTAAGGAGATTTTCATCTAAGATGGGCAAAAATATTTTCTCAGAGTTTGAGGGTTGGATTTGTCAAAATACATCTGACACATTAAAGACTTTCCTTAGAAGTTTTTATGTTCTGCCATCGCTGTATATGGAGCTAATAAACTAATCATACTAAGAAGCAGTTCAACACTCAGCATCAGGTGGAGTCAGCCTTGATTTCGCCACTACAGAGACCAATACCTTAACATTAAAATTACAGTAACTGGTTGCTCCAGCATTTTATTTCCATGTTCTGCTGTCAACCACTGCTTCTTAATGTTTTTGCAAGAGGTAAGATGTGAAAACATGCTGTTTCACCAGTGTATATATATTTTTAAGTTCTAGAAGAAAGTATATTGATCATCTAGGCAGACATGTTGATTAAAAAACTTCTGAGTTTATTTTAAATTTGGATTTTTTTTTCTGGGCTTGGGGGTTTACTTTTTTAATGCTTCATTGAACAGTGCTTGAACGGTTTTAATTCAGTGTTTTGTTTCAATAATGATAGAATTTTTCAGCACTGTGGTATTACACAGCACTTTTAATGATTAAGGAATTTTTTTTTTCTTTTAGTCTGCTGTTTTATAACTTGTATTTGAAAGAATAAAGTGTTCCTCTAATATCTGTTTCTGGATTAGAGTGCTGGGTCAAAATTGATAACAGAACCTTTATAATTCTTTCTCTAAGAAATTTTATTTCCTTTCTCCGTTTCTCATTATTTAAAGCTTTCTTTTTCTGTGATGTATACTATAAGATCTCATGTGGAGGGGTTGTTGTTGCAGGAATGAGGGAACCTTATTTTCTTCAAAAATCCACAATAATGAATATCAGGCTGGGGTTGAGAGGGATTTTTTTTTTCTGCATTCTTACATGGTGTCAAATTCCCTAGTTAAATATTGCTTGCTTTTTATACAGATTTTACTAATATACTTTGAACAATAAGTAAATATATGAAACTATCTAATGAGATATAGTCTTCTTAAGAAGAGAGAGTCTTTTGTATGCTGTGTGCAGCTATGACAGTGTATGTACTGTAGCTACTTCTGTGAAGGGCTTCCCTTAGGAAACATTGAAAAAGGCTTTATGGGAAAGTTGTTTGGTTTATACAAACAAAAAACACCCAAAGCTTTCTCTGGACACCCTAAACAAATCATCCAGGTGTACCTTAGCTGTTACTTTTGTGAGTAAATCTTTTAATCCATGTAGATGTAATGAGAATGAGTAAATTTAATTTCATCATATGGTTTAAACTTGCAGCTGGATTAGGTGTGGGATCATGCCAGTGTTGCTGTCATTGCCACCATAACTGGTTGAGGACAGCCGGCTGATCCCAAGACTGCTTAAAGGATCAAAAGCTTTTCAAACTGTCCCCGTGTGTTCTGTTGTTCATACACTTCTTTCTAGCCTAAATTCACTGTCTGAAAGTTTCTATATACAGGCAGAATTTAAGTGTTTCAGCACAATCTTTCATCCTTTTTGGATCTGTACTTTTATCTTAGTCCCATCTGTATTGCCAGAACCATATTCTTTTGCTTTTAGCAAAAAATGGTAGCAAAGGATAAAAATTAAATCTTTGTTAGGTATTCTTTTGTATATAGAGAACTGCAGCAAGAAAATGAGAGCTGATTTACCTATGAGTTAAAAAGAAAATAAATATTTACATACACACCTATGCTCTAGGGGCATGCCTGGAAAGCACCAGAGAACGAGAAGCATGGATGCTTAAACATTGTACCATAAAATCAAAACTGTAACAGTTCCTAATCCTGATGTTTTAAAACAGATTATGAAAGGATGAAGATGAAACCATCAGGATCACCTACAGTCTTTTTGTATTATGTTTGGTTACCCTTCGTACGTGTCCGGTCTTGCTTAGTTACGTCCAGACTTTCTAACTTGAGTAACCTGTCACGTAGGTAATCTGTAATGGGGCTGTCATATATAATACAGAGGGGCCAATGTACTTTATTATTTGGATGTATTTGATTTGTAATAGATGTTTATGAGTCAAACCAGACCATACAGAAAAGAGTAGTTTCTTTGTAAATGCTTAGTAAGCCTTCCACTGTTTGACAGCTGGTCAGTAGGAATTCTTACCTGCTCTTCTGCAAAGCTTTTAATTATGCTGAACCATCATCCCCACAAATAGCACTTGGATTCTTTTGTCAATAGTAAGGGTGTAGGAGCAAAATACAAATTATCTTATTTTATGATTTGCATTTACTTAGTGGTGTTTTATCTGTCATTAAACGTGCATGAGATTAAATAAAAAAAAATGGGTTAAAATATGTATTTCAAAAACATCATAAAAGCATAGTAATTCAGTAATTAATGTGGTAGATAATAACAGCCTTCCCATTTCCAGCTCTATCTATACAAGAGTTCATTGCTTTTGCTACTCTCCTCCGCTGTAATGGTTAGGAAATTTAGTCAGAGCATCAAACTGAACAGAAATCGGGCTTTTTTTCAGTCAGAGTACAGGTTAGTATTTCCAGCATTCTGTCGCTGAAACAAAAAAGACCCCACTGCAAAACAAAATATTTCTATTATGTGCTTAATTAAAATGCACAATTGTTTAATGTTTTCATGAAAGTAGTCTTCAAAAACCTAGATGCCCATAAAATTCTGAAATGTGGAAAGTGTCTTTTCTGTGAGGTTTAAGTTGGAAGGCAAATGGGCATGTTTACCAAACTAGTTATTTTTCCCTGAGAAATACCTAATTTGTGAAGATCTTAAAATTCTTTTTGACGCCATTATTCAGAATCTCGTTAACAGTGCTTATGCCAAATGCGCTATGTTGTGAGGTGTGGAGAGGCAGCGAATATTAACTGTGTAGTGCTAGAGAGCACTGCTAGACATACTTTTATAGCCTGAGTTAAGGAAATGGGATAAACTGTTTTAAAATTAGCATAGCCATAACAGTTGCATTTGCTGTAAATAGTTTTAAAGGAATCATTAAAGATTTCAGGGCTTCCCAGCAACATTGATAAATTATTAAATTTAATGTATAGTGTAGATCACAGAAGCAAAGAGTGAAATGCTTGAGGGAGATGTTGCCTTGCCATGTTAATAAAACATACAGTGGAATAATAGCAGCTGTTGCTGGGTTTGAAAGGGCACTGGATAGAGTAACTAAAAGTTCTAGTTTGTACTTTTGGATGTTGTACATGCTAACAAGTGAATGGCAATTTGAATGTGTTTATAAAATAAAGGGTGAGGGAGGTGTGTACGTGGTGCACATATAAGACATTGAGGACTAAAGCTGGCAAAGTATAATTTTCCGAACTTTTTTTTTTTTTTTTAAAGTAACAAACACGAATATTTTGCCAGCAAATGTGGTGATCTGCTGTTTTCTCCCTTTGGGCACCTGCCCTCTAGAAATCAGAAACTAACTTGGCGGTTCTGGGCCTTTCTCTCATTTTGCTGCAAATACTTGTGGGGAAGGGATTATTTAACATTAGGCATTTGGTAGCTAATTGACAGCTTTGCTTTTTTCCTCATGTGCATCTATTTTTCTTCTTCTTTGCCTTCTGTCATCAAAACCTGTGCAATCTTCTAAACTGACATATCTCGGAGTAAATTTGTAGTTACTCTTAGTTTAGGTGACTTCTTGTGTTATGTCATGCTTCAGTCTTTTTTGTGGCTAGAGATTTAAATCAGTAAGACTGGCAGATGGGAAACTTCCTAAATTCATCTGGTAGAAAGAGAGCAGTGTAAAAAGACGTAAAACAGTTCTGTTAATATAAAAATCCTTAGATTTTTGAGCAGGCCTGTTTTCAAAAAGTTGAGCAAACACAGAAGCACAAGAGCAATTTAAGAACCACTGACTTGAAAGAATGTAGCTTCAGTCTACCCTAATCCTATTAAATACAAACTCTAGCAAAATAAGATCTTTCATGGCTTAATTTTAAGGAAGCAGGTTGTGGATTGTAGAGCACTGTTATTTCCCTCTCTGTATGTTTTGGGCAGTGGGGAGTGGAGATTGAGGCTTTCTGTTGTAACTTCAGGAGGGAACAGGATGTCTTAATTATGTCCAAACAAGAAATTCAAAGGTATTGAAATAATTATAACATTAAAACATTCCATTTGTTGTTGTCCCAAATAAGAAGAAATTGACTTTTGAATATGTGTTAGCTCTTTATTTCTCCATTTATTTCCTTACATTTTGTCATTTTCTTCTCTCAATGTTGTTTTATCTTTTTTTTACTAAATCTTTTCTGAATCATTTAAGTATCTGTATAGGGATTCCAACTCATTGTTACACTTTGTTAAATAACTCACCGTATTTTAACAACTGAAGTCAGAATGTTTGTGTCTTAAAAGCTCTTCTGTTAAATATAAGCTTTCTTTTGTTCCTCTGTGCTTCCAATAATTCGAACTATTTTCTGAAAAACTCTCAAAGGAGTTGTGGGGCTTTCTTCTGTAAAACAGTATGCCTTTCTCATTAACACTTGATCAGATTCTGACAGACGGTAAAATATTGCTAAACACTGATTGATTTTGATGGTCACAATTATGTAACTTCTTAAATACAACTCAAATCCACTCATTTTATTTAGTGGTACATTTTTAACCTAGTTCATCACATAAAGTGTTGTGCATATATACTGTAATACTATAAACTTAACATTCATGGAAGATTCCAGGAGAGACTTGAAGGTACTTTCTTTACTAGGAGCCACTATGCTAAGATGAAATTTTCAAGACAAAAGGTCATACAGCTTCTATACGTTCTGTTTATTATTCCACTCTTAAGTTTTCTTAAATTTTTCTTTATTATTATTTTGGCTTTATGTTGAGTGTATTAGCGTGAATTATGTTGCTGCAGTTCTAGGTTTTTTTGATTCAATTTATTTCCCATTTAGCAGTAATTTGGCATAGTTCCTTAATAGTTGTTTTTAAGTATAAAATCCTTCTGGATTCTGATGCTGCAGAATATGGAGGGCATCAAAGGCTGGACCACAATACAGAGTACTTCTCTGAAGAATATCCTCATAATTATCGACCTAATTCACTTATGGTAAGTAAGATTATTTTTTTTGTTCTGATTTCATCTGAATAACTTTTAAAATTCTTTAGACAAATACGGAGTCTATTCTAGGAGTATTTTGGAGGGTGGTGGGGTTTTTTGAATTTATTTTCTGAAATTAGCCTTTGTATGAATACAGTAGAGATGACAATGTTATGATTTGATTATGACCTATAATGTTAACTGTTTTTTTCTCTTGGCATTATATTTAAATTTGCATGCACTCTTGCAGTGTCTGACACACAACTTTCCTTGCCAACTTGCATGAAAACCTTCTAATGTACTTTTGAATTGTCATTTTTAATATCGTAATTTGCTTTATTTTCCTGTCTGAGAAACTCCATCTTCATGCTTGCTTTATGATGTAAAGTTCTGTAGAAACTGAATCTTGCGTTGCTTTCTTAAAACCATTTGCTTAACTCCACAAACACGAATTAGAGCAAATCATGTGTTTGCCAACTGGCTTTCTCCTCCTCAGTTCACAGAAAAACTTTGCAAAATGGAACAGACCTTTTCTGTTCACATCAAGAATTTGAAGAATTTCCAGTCCTAAAGTTAAATGAATAATGGATAAAGACTTTTCCACAAATCACTTCAGATGAAGTGGGAGGCATATCCTTGTGTACAATTTCTGTTAGCTGAGATGGTGACTAATAAAAACTCTACCTTTCTTAATTACTTTTGAAATCGTAATCACTTACCACAACTAACAATTGAAAAATGTCATTTTTCCCATTCTTTATATATTTATACATATATACACATATTTCCCAGTCTTTATGTGTGTGTTTACATATGTATATGTGTGTATATATTCACAAGCACAACAGAATAAGATTCAAAAAGTCCATAAATTAAGGCAGAACTCGCTGAAAAAGTTCTGAGAATACTTATTGCTGACTAGGTTTTCCTATCTAAAACATATACATGGGTGAAGGGGTGTGTATCTCTATGCATAGGTATTTTTATACACATGAACACCAGTAAATAAGTTACACTTGTAATCTTAACAGGCTACAAAAATGGAGTATCTGCACTGATTTGTGTGGGCTGTTCCTCTTCCATGACAGAACAGACATCAATTTCTAGTGCCGTATCTTAACATCTCTCATGACATCTAAACTCCTGAGAATTATTGTCACTCTTAATATCTCTCTCTCACTCACATTCACCGTATGTCATTGTATTCAGGGTATTGGCATTTATCTCGTTTGCTTGTTTTAAAATAGTCTCATTACATGAAAGAATTCTTGTGCTTTCATTGTGCTTGGTGTAAAGGATCTCGGGAACATTTTTTTTTAAGTATCTGTATGTGACAATGCCCTCACAGCGTGGGTAAGTATCTATGCTTGTTTGCACACAAAGAAACTAAAGCTCTAAAGTTTCATTCCTGAAGGTTATGTAGCAAATTAACGCTTACAGAATTCTTGCTTCGTGTGCCCAATTCAAATACCTTGCTTTGGTGGCTGGAGAACATTTTAATTATCTACCACTAACTTAACTTTTGCAAGCCGATTAACTGTAATTTGGAATGTATATTTCACATTCAGACTCTTAGATGGTAAGTGCGAGTCATTCAAGACAGAAAAAAATGCTACAAAATGTGAAGATGCAATTTGCTAGGAGCATGTGGAAGATAAGGCATGTGACCAGCAAAGCAGCAAATGCACTTTTGCAGCATAAACTGTGGCATGGCAGTGGCACTTCGGGGTCAGAAACAAACCCAGCAGCGTGGGTCACGTTAATTTTCTTTTATGTCCTTCAGCAATCCAATTCACAGACCACCTTCAGCCAACACCCCAGAAGATGCCACAGGCACCACATAGAGGTAAAATGCTAGTAAAAGGACATCAAGTAAAAGTAATTGGGGGAAAAAAATCTGGAAAACCTGACTAAATTCAGCAAGATAGAACTCCAAGTAAGAAAGAAAAAAGATACAGTAAATACCTCCAGCTGCCATTTTATAATAAAACAGTGATGTTTTATTTTAAATAGCATTTTACATCCCAGTTCTTGGGTAATCAGTTATCCTTGGGAGTTGCTTTAATCTTAGTTGAAGTTTCTACAATCCAAGTAGAAGTCTTCCCCTCAAATTTCTTTAAAAAAAAAATAAATGATGCCACCCCAATAAACTCATAGAAGTTCTTGTCCTGCTGTTTAACAATTATTTTATTCTCTTTACGTAATGCATGAGACTCAAATGTCTTGTTTCAAATTTTTTAGTTCTTCTTCCACCATAAACTTCAACGAAATATTTTTTTTAATGACAGATGTACCTCTCTAAAGGTGTGTAAGCAAACGTTGTCAGTAGAACATGCCCAGAGGGCTATGACAAAGTGAAATCACATGCAATAATTATACTGCTTGAGTCAAGCTTAAATAGTGCACAAATGTGTTACAAAAATAGAAGATTAGATGTGACATGATTCATTCTAGAAACATCACCTAATAAAAGACATATTCAAAGTGACATTGCAAAATGAGAAGAAGGGAGATATGAAATTCCTGGAGCAAAGAACCCTGGGTGAAGAGGAAGCTTTGTAAGCACTGCTAGGCATTGCACTGTAATATTCTGATGATGGTGATTCAGGTTTGTTTAGTAATGCTGCAGAGGGCCAGATTTCAAAATCATCAGACATACCTTGAAAACTCCATAGAAAAATGCACAAAACCCATCTTTTGTAATACGACTGATTTAAATAATGATAATAATCTAATTTTTCTGTTTCACTGCTTGCTCTGTTCTGGATTGTTAACAAATATATGAAATGTACGTAACTTTCCACGTAATCAAACTTTCTAATAACAAGCTGTTAACCACTTTGTAATTTTAAAACTAGACTACTTTTACCACAGTTCTATTTCTGTTTACGTCTCTGCTGTGGTATTCTCCTAATAGTCTTCTCTGAGGTAGGTTTTATAAAAGTTGTGTGCTTCTTCAATGCTTCTATAAATTTTTAATTTTGCTTATGTCTTATCATCTCTTTGCAAGATGTAAATTAAGTGCTGCACACACATTTCGACTCCTGTCAGATCCTAGTGCCCCTTTATCTACAAAGTCATTTGTTGATTACTTGGTTGTTGCAGTTGGATGTGAAACTTAGATTTGGGGTAGGGGGAAGAAGAAGAACCATTTTTAATAACTCATCATTCAAAATGGTTTTTGCCATTCTTTTCTAAGGCACCTGGCTTGACTGAATTTTACTGTAAAATGTAGCTAGATACCAACGTGTGTCTTAGCAACCTTAATATTGTTGTACCACACCAAAAGTTAGGATTTGTGTGAAAACAGTGGGGTTTATGCTTTGATACTCCGTACACCAACAGAACTAAGTAATACGCATTCTAAACAGAATATTGCAGAGTATGTTGTGTCATTGGCAAAGTAGTATGCAGTTTATTGAGAAATATAATTGTTTCGGCTTTTATAGATTTACTTTTTCTGTAGTTCTTTCTAATTAGTTAAAAAATAAATAGATGTCAAAATATTCCCTTCCCCCTGCCCCCAGTACTGTTTTTTTCCAATTCTCTATTTTTGGCCTCCACTGATATAATCTTTTCACATTAAATGAAGCTGAAATTATATAGTTTATTTTAAGAATATCCCTATTGCTGGGCTGGGTTTTTAACCTTGACCTTAATATATACTATTCAATGTTAAAGTGCAACTTCCTGCTTCCTTGGGTCTATTGACAAATTAAAATATTCACATAGACCGAAATGATCTAAAAGCTTTTAGTGACCTTAGCTTTGAAAATACTCATTTGAATAACTTTCATGATAAGGATTTATGTATTGAATTTTAAGGGACTGGTGTAGTTTTTAACTGTTTTCTCCCCTGACATGCACAGATATACAGAAAGAACGTTAATAGTTAGAAAATTAATTGTTTTAACTAGGGGAATCAATAAGATTTTAATAAGAGCAAGATCTTTTGTGATTTTTACCCCTTGATGATTCAGACATATAAACTTGCTTGCTCATATCATTGATTGTTTGACTTCTTAAAACCAACAAAACCCACAATCAAGTGTAATGATTCCAAAGTTATTCTATTAGGAATTTTCTTTCATCCTTTTTTGGTTTTTAGTCTACTTGTTTGTGTTTGCCAGGGGTTTTTTGTTATCTTTTTAAAGTACTCTTTCTTAACCTGAAGCAAGAGTGCAGAAGATAATAGAGGAGAAATTTTGAGATACAGCCTGTGCAGTATATGGACAACTTTTGCACAAATGAAGCAAGACAGTCTGAGAAATTATTTTCTGCATATTCATGCTGAACAGCTGTAAATTGAAAAACAAATTGGAAGGCAGAACTTCACATTATTTTAAGCATACCTTCTTTGTCGTATGCAATATCTAGCAAAATGAAATACGAAACGTCTGAGGTTTTGTATAACAAATTATACTCAGAAAGCAAAAGCTATCATGTATCTTATTCATTGATGGTTAATTATATTCTCAGAATAGTGTCAGTGTCTGACAATTAGTAGTGATACAGAGACATGAGATTGTCTAAAGCCCTCATTTTAATTAAAAGTTTGAGAAAATGTTGGCACAGACTCTTGCGACATTGCCTTCTGCATCTACCAGCTGCAATATGCACTATCAAATATTTTTCTGCAGTGCCTGCTCTAGCTCTGAGTTCCAGTAATTCTCCCATCTGTTGCAAAATGACCTTGAAATGGTTTTTAGGGCTTGGTGTTTTCCAGCCCTGAAAGTGGGATGAAGAGTAGTTCATTGCAGTTCCAGCCAATTTCAGTTTTGCTTGCACCTGGTACTGAATCTAGTCTGACAGATCTGAAAGTGGCAGTTGTCATTTGCAGAACTTCTTGCTGTGGGGTTTTAGATACATTTGGAGATTGCTGTGTATTGTAGTCCTCTCCCGAAATATCTAAGGTGAGCTACCTCCTTGTAACTGCTGCTGTTCACAAGTGCTTCATGTATTTGGTATTTCTGTATTCTTCTTAGCTTTTCTAATCTCTCGTTTCTTGAAATTATCTGGATATTTACAGCAAAAAAAGTATAAAAAGGTAAGCATTTGTATGGCTGAAAAGCATCATATATGTTCCTGGCAATTAGTAGTAGTACCAGTTGTTCTTTCCTGTTTGTGAGATAGCCTACCTGAATGGACCGTGAACTTGATAGAACACCATGTATGTTGGTGGAAAATCGGTTGATTGTAATAAGTGGGGGTTTTGTCTCTATTAGAGTGGCTGTAATATTTTAGTGCCAGAAGCTTTGATCCGTGTGGGATTTGCCTAGTTTCAGACAGTGTAACAGCCTCAGAGTTTAAACGGACATGCAGTATAGAAAGGTCAGAGGTCATAACAAAAAACAATTTTGGATGTATTTGACTTATAAACAACATTCCTGTCCTCCATCATCTGCTCTGTTAGCACATCTGCCTGTGAAGTCAACCACAATTATTCCACTTCAATCCTGATGAATACTCCATTGAGAATAAAAAGACTCTCAATAATAGTTTGATGACTAGATGTTTGAACGTTAACTTTGTCAAAAACTTTTATTCACAGCTGAGTCACCCTAACTCTGTTCCAAACAGATCCGATGGTCTCCCTTCCCCATATTCCACTCCCCCATCAGAAAAGGCCTCATGAGTCTTCCTCTGTGTGGTTTTAGATGTCTTCACAGTTTCCTAAAATAGTAGAGTTCGTGTGACACCTTAGAGGACACGAGGTAATAAGTAAGCAGTTGATGTAGAAAGCAGAGGGCCAATTCATAGAGATATCTAAAGCCCTGAGTCACCTGGTCTGACCTCATAGCTGATCCTGCTTTCGGCAGGGAGTTTGGGCCTCCTGAGGCCCTTTCCAACATGGATGAGCCTGTTGGGAAGGCCCTTTAAGGTGAACACAGAAAGCTTGAAACGGAAGAGAGGTTCAGAGGATGATTTGATTGACTGATAGTCAAGACTGTTAGCTATGAATGTATTCTCTTTAGTATTCTGTACTTTGGGTTTTCAGTTCTGTCCGTGTTCATCAAGTGAGCCTCATGAAATGGTGAAGGAGACATGAATGGGATAAACCTTGTGATCAGAAAGAAGCAGGTTAGAAAAGCAGAAATCAATAGAACTGAAGCTGGTAATTGGAACTATATAATTCAGTGACAGTATATGAAAGGAAAAGGGAAGACAAGAATAAACTTCTGAGACTCTATTCCTAGGGTATAGAAAAACATCAGAAATGGCATATCTCTGATAATGTCTTTTACTGGTGAATACCTAGGTTTCCTATGATGGACACCTCTATATACTTTTACTGTACTTATCTATCTATAGGTAGGTATATATCTTGGGCCATGTACTATATATATAAAAACTAGCTAGAGGTAATGAAGAGCAGCAAGAAGGGGATTCTGCCAGTATACTAATAGCAAAAGCAGCTTAAGAAAAAATTCAAGTCCCTTGACAAAGGGAGGAATCAAACCTGTGATGGGCACTATGGAGAAGTACAGGAGTATTCAATGCCTTTTTTAGCTCAGATTCCAAGGATAAAGCCTGCTCCCAGGCCCTTTTGTGTGCCAGGACACTATTGAAAAGAAAGTAGCAGTAGCAGAGCAGTAGGTTAGGGACATCTTAAAGATGGGATATACCCAGAGGTGTGGAAAGATGTCAGTGATGTGATTGCAAGGCTGCTGACTGTCATTTGTGAAAAATCATAGTGGTCAGGGGAAATTTCTGACAACTGAACAACGGCTGTAGTAAAAGTGAAAAGGCAGGCTGAGGGAACTGTAGGCCAGTCAGCCTCTCCCCTCAGTCCCTTGAGAGGTCACGGACCACCTCTTCTTGGAATCCGTATCCAAACAAGTGGGGTATATGAGATGGGTCAATCAGAAAGCCAACCTGGATTTTAGCAAAGGGAAAACACACAGGATCAACCTGATTGCTTTCTGTGAGGAAATGACTCTAGCTGCTTGCTGAGGTTACCACAACCAGTGCAGTAAAACTTCCAACTTTGTCTCCTCCAGCATTCTTACCTAGGAGCTGAGGAAATACAGGCTGGATAAGATTGTCAGGTGGGTTAAAAGCTGGCTGGGCTGCTGCAGTTTTAGTAGTCAGAGGCTCAGTGTCCAGCTGTTAAGTGGTATCAAGCAGAGTGCCCTAGGAATTGCTGCCGGGGCTGATACTGTTTGGAGTCTTCAACAGTGACTGGAATGATGAGACAGAACGTACCCTCAGCAGATTTGTAGATGACACAGAATTAGGGTGAGCGGTTGATAAATCGAATGTTAGAGGTCCAATCCAGATGCAACTCAAAAAAATTTGAGAGTTTAGCCAACAAAAACCTCATAAAAAATAATGAAGAAAAATTCTGGAGAGGAATCCCATGCATCAGTAAAGCTTTGAAACCAACTTGCTGAGTAGCAGCCTGACTGAAAAGGGACCAGGGTTATGCTGGATACTGATTGGAATGGAGTGGAGTTTGTCACAGACACATATCATAACATGTGTCAACAGATGTTTTCATTAGTACATTTTGGTGTGTCAGAATTATCTTTAAGATTCTTTATTATAATTTGTACTTACATAATGTAAAGGCAAAAAAAGTAGAGGAAGAAAAAAAATCCATGGTACTTTACCCAGGAAATGCAAAAAGGAACTGTTGTTGCCATTTTTTTCAGTATTTAAGGAAGACAGAACTGAGCATGGTTGTTTTCTGTAATAATAATTTCTATAAGATTAAGTACTGTATGTATGTGTTCTAATATGAATTAGAACAATGGATTAAAGTATAATAAGCAAGCAGAATTCTTAATCTAAAGTAGAGACATCAATTAAAATATACCTAATGTTACTAGTTAATTAGCTTTTAGCTAAGGATTATCCATATTTTTATTTATTTGAAAATGTATGGACTCAAACATACAATAAGATGCTTGAATTTCAACGTATCCTGTCACTAATGCATTCCTGACTTTTTTTAGCATATGGTTGGAGCACAGTCAAGTACACCTCAGTCCACTCAGGAAAAAAGGATAGAGAAAATAAACTTAAATTAATGGGCATATGTTACTACAAGAGCGGTAGTTCAGGTGAGAGGTGCTGAAGGAAAAGGAATAATACTGGAGTGGAAAGGCTGAGGAAGCTCTGGAATTTGGGGTGTCAGAAGAAGGAGCGGAGGTGAGAAATCTGGGCTGAGAAGGATGAAAACCCTGCTGGCTCCTGGGCAGATAACCTTCCAGATTTCACTTTACCTCGGGAGAGACAAGCAATCTTTCCAACCTTACTGGTCACATTTTTCCTCCCCCCTTCCTCACACAAATGTTCTGTGTTCTGTCTATTTAGACAAATAATAAAGGCAGAGCATATGCACTCTAGTATTTCTGGAAGTACTGTTGGAGGGGGGAAGAAGGGAGAGAGAATAATCCCAATACATTTTTAACAAGAATTATCTAATACTTTCGTAGTATTTTTCCTTTTAAGAAAATTGTACAGCAGTGGAAATAGATAATTAATATTCATAATTAATTATTAATATATTAATCAATCATTAATATTTATGCATTCTTCATGCCCTAATTGTTTTGTTGCTTCTTTCAGTTTTATTTAAGCCTTAGAGGCGGTTACACTGACCAATGAAATAAGTTGATAAGAGTAGGAGATAATGCTGTGTTTGGCTCTTCTGTGATTTAGCAAGAAGCCCACCAAGACAAAACACACTAAAACACATGTTTAATTTGCCCAGGTAAGGAAAAAAACATGACTACAGTAATAAGCTGGCAGTTGCATCTCTTCACGGCAAACAGAAAACACGTCTCTTGTCAGGCTAAGTACAACCATTTGCACAAGTTCTGAAACTGTGCTTAAAACCAGTTTTAAAATTCTGATTGGCAGTGAAGTGGTAGGAGTGGGATGCTTCCACACTGCTCTCAGATTCTCAGCTGATGTAAATTGACTTTAAAGGAACTGGGCTAATTTACTCCTCCTAGGATCTGACATATTATTGACCAGGATATAATTGAGAATTGCTGTGTCCTGTATTAATGGTAATTTTTGTTCCCTCAACTGAAGTAACTTTTTACACATTCTTTCTTAGAACGGTTATTTCTATTTGTTCCTTCTTCCTTATCACTTCATCATACAAACCCAGAGTGCTGGATTTCTCAATACACTATTTTAAAATCTCTCCTTTATCTATACATTCTGAGTTAGTTGACTTCATTAAGTATTTCCTCTCCTGCACAGATTTGTAGAAGCTATTTATCACCGAAACCTTAGGGGAAATCATTATGTTCACTGCCTTTCAAGAAGCATTGGACATAGCTCCGTCTGGTTCAATGAAGATCAGCTGTTCTTTTCATTTTTCTCCTTTTCCTAAAGCTTTTTGCTTTATTGCTTTATTCTGTTTTGAAAACTATGAAAGCCTTTCATGACATCAGGCTCTAGTTTGCAGATAATGTAGTTGAAATTGCAGAATATTAGACATTCCACAAGGGTGGAGGATAGTCCAAAAGAGGATATTGTCAGAAGCAAGCAAATAATCTTCAATCTTGTGTTACCTTTTATAATTGCATTTTTATTGACTTGTTCAGCAAACACAGTCATATGCTTGGCAATTGATGGAGTACTATATATCAAGGTAATTGGTAGGTAGTACATACCGGTCTTGTTTTCAGATTGTGACTCTACTCTGCGTGGAAAGAATGGCACGTGAAATACATTGCCACAAGTTCTTTTGTGATCTATGAGAAGTCTTTTGATTTTATATATATATGTTTGGTTTTTTTCATGGTAACCAGGAAAAAAAGGTAAAGCAAAATGTAATAATTCAATGGTTAATTTTGAATCTGTCTGGTTTTGAGAGTGAGTGTTATTGCTCAGACACTGAAACTCCATAGATGCTAAGAGGAAGACGAATACACTGCTGTGTCATATTGCTGCTATTTACCTGTATGAAATGACATCATAGACCTTGGGGCAACTTTAATTCACAGCAGAAGAGTGTTCAAATGGTGTTGCAAAACTTTGTCATTTATCATGGTGCGGTCTATTGACCTACGTGATCTCAGGTTTTTGAAACTGGTCATTGTAAGTCATATGAGGCCCTCTACTGGTAGCCACTTCAAAATATATCAAGGTAAGATTATTTAAAAAAAAAAAAGAGAAAAGAGGAGAGATTGCAATGAAGCTGCCTTTTAAACTTTTAGATTACCTTGTATAATTCAAGTGCTGGGGATGAAGCAGTCAATAATCACTCTTTAAAAGTGATTAATATGACCTGCAACATCACACAAATGACAAATTTTTAATAGTTAAAATATTTCACATATATTTTTTCACATACTGTTGTTTAGAAATTGTGTCCTGTGAGGTTGATGTGTTTTTCAGCTATTCTTGTTCTTGTCATGTTTTTACTAGGTGTACATTCCAAGCAGAGTGGCTATTGTGCTTCAGAATATGGATATCCCAAAATGAAGTTCTCTGTAACTATCACTGAAGAAGCAAGTCATAAAAGAAGTGCTGATACGCTGTACTAGTACTAGTAACAAAACTTGCTCTAAGGAAGCTTTCTGAAACTGAGTATAGTAGTATTAGGTGTTTAAAATGTAAGATTAATATTTACATATAATTGCAGAGCTCTTGACTTGCTAGAACCTCTTTTGAGGAAACTTTACAAAAGAGGCAGAAAGGAAAACGTTGGTTTTGTAGTTCTAGTAGTACAAAATTACACTTAAGATATTGCAAAGCAGCAGGTATTCTCAATTAAATTGTTGTTTACAGAATTTTATCAGGAATAACAAGAGTGATCCTGCTCCAAAGTTTGTTATTTCTTGTAATCCTCTTTTTTGATAGTGAATTCAAATGTTTATTATATAGTAGTGCTTCTTACTAAAAGTAAGTAGTTTGCTTAAATAAAACAGAAGGTTTTGGCTAAAAGGCAGCCTTAACGGTTTGTGGGACCTAATCTGAGGCTCCTCTTCTTCAATGAAGTCCAACATGGAATTAGAAATGTTTATCCAAGTGGATGAGAAGGTCCTCTGAGAATATTGTACTTTGCCATTTTTTATTTAATGAAAATTGCACAAAAATGCTGAACACCAGAATGAGCAGGCCAATTGACTCGTGACCTGCTGATGCTATTGTGTGTGTGGCTTATTTGCTCCCAATCGAATCACTTAGTCTGTGCATCTCACTGGCTACAGCTGAAAAAAATGACACAACCGTTTTATTCAGATGACTAAAATGTTCAGTGAGAAGAGTGTTACGTTCTTACTGCCATGATACCACACTGGAAGAGGTACTTAAAACGTAATTCTTCCCATTGCATTTATTTCACTAATGTCAGGACCTTGCAATACTGATATCCAGAAGCTGCCTTTCAGCTTGGAACATGGTGATGTTCTTGCACTTTTATAACTTTTGAAACATTGCTTCTCGTGAAGAAGCAGTCTCAAAATACAGTGATCAAACTAAGGTGTTTTTTCGATAAAATCAAGGTAGTTAATTATTGGAGTGCTGCTAAGATTATTCAAGTGAGTTCTTTCATGAGCTACAACTTTTTTTGTAAAGAGTAAGATTTTGTATATTTGAAAATGTATTGCAGAGTATTCTGGAAAATTAATACCAAATTAACAAGACATGCTTTATTTTGTTCCATTTATTTAAAAACATATTTGAATTGGTTCTGAAATGAATGTCTTTTGTACAAATCTGAATTTTCTAACTTTTAAAGTAGCCAAAGAGGAAGATGTCCGTGACCATTTCCAAGTCATAATTTTACCCAGTTTCCTACGTGAACCATTGTGTAAATTACTGAATAGTTGTGCCAACACTGGAAATCTATTCACGGTTCTTGGAATGCTTACTTGTGGCTTACTTCTTAAGCAAAATAAGGGATATGATGGAATAATGCAGCGTGATGGAAAACAGTCTTTTGCAGAGTTCACACTGGAAGGACTTTATGAACATGCCCAGTCTGCTATGTTCTGTGTGACTGAGAAATTTATATTGCAGTTGAGTACCATAATACTGTTTAGGATCATGCTTCCTTTTCCTCTACACCGGTTTGATCATTGTTTGGTAGTGGGCTAATAAAAGCATTCCCGTTACACTAAGACTTTAAAGAAAATACACTGAACTGTTTTAGCAACTGGAACTGATTATCTTTTTTTTTTCCAGATTGTTTTCCTTGTAGTGAAATAACGAGCAACTTCTAATACATGTTATATTTACATTGTATTGATCTAATATGTTTTATAGGGTGGCTTGTTTTTTTACTGGCACCAGTTCCAGGTTTCAAAATGTAATGCAAGGCAAGTGTCTGTGTCAAACCTTTTTTTCAAGAGAAGGAATAAATGTATGATGTGAAGTATAAACTGTGTAAAATTACATGCAAAATAAACTCTGAGGAGGATAAAACAAATGCCTATATGGTTTCATTGCTTGTACTGTAAAGGGATGGTACAGTAGTTTTAACACTGGAGGGAAAGTATTAGATTTTACTCCATCTTGAAATCGGGAACTTGTCTTGATTAGAAAAAGTCTAATGAGATTGGTAGAATTTTTGTTCTACACACATTGCTACATTCTATGTAGCAATAGATCAATAAAAGCTGACTACAAGATTTGCAAGATGAACATGTAAATATAGGAAGCATAATAATTAGGGCTTTTTTGGAGTCCACCTCCACATTTTAACAGTGGGAGCGCTCCTGCCTGTCTTGTGAGGCTGGAAAATTTTCCATTGCAATACCCATGGAAAGACAATTTCTTCCTCCTGCTCTTTGTATTCTGATGGATTATGAAGAAGAATTTGGCTACTGCTGTTTCACCTTCTGTCTAGCGTCACTCTCAAATTGCAAGGCTTCAACCAAGGTCCTTCCTTACCGTTGTGCACTGAGGCTTGTAGCTGCCTGTCACCGTGACTGGTTGAAGCCTCAGACACATTCCAAGAAGCACATGAGTTCCAGAGCTTTTTTGCTTGGGTGCACCTCAAATCAGCACTCTTCAGTCAAATATGATAGTTTAACTCTGTCACAGAAGTAAATTAAGTGGTCCGTGGGAATGTATCCCTGGGCACAATGCTCTCCACAGAGATTTAGACATTGTGGAAGAACTCTCTTTAAAGATAACCTCTCTTAGTGTGAAGGACTGATAAGAATTTATATTTCTACACTTAGAAATATGTAATTCCCTGTCACCTGAAAGAGTACTGGTAATTCTTGGTAGCTCCGGCCCCAGAAATTGTTGCTCCATGGTCTCTCTAACTGTCAATGAGAACTCAAGTTTGTCCTTACCTGCTGGTTTATGTAAAGATTCAGGCTGACCTTCCCTCCATTTTGCATCCTGCGTGCTGAATGGTTCTTTGTACTGAATAATTCAAGTTCTTCTCCAGACCAGGTTATTCTTGCGATAACAGGTAACTGTCCACTAGACGTGTATTCTATGGGCATTAAGTTTTTATTTCCTTGCTGTTTTCTCCTCCTTGCACAATGCAAGCCTTACTGTCCTGAGGTTTATTTCAAAGATCAACAATGGAGTGGTTATTTCAGCATGGTGAGTACTGGAAAACAGATTTTAATGGAAAAACTGTTTGACCTTTCTGTTTGTGGGGTTTTTTTCTTCCTATGAAAATTGTTTGGCTCGTTCTATTCAGTTTATTAATAAAGAGTTTATTAAGCGTGTGCTCTGAAAGACAGGGAAGTAGTGTAGCTAATCCTCTGACAAGGAGACCAGCTGTTTGAACAGTAAAATACCACCCTAGGTAAGCATGGTACTCAGTACTATGGTACTTAGATGTAATGCAAGGTGATGTTTTTCTGTATTAATCTGCCAGTCAAAGTTGTGCTTTCAAATGATGTTTTAAGGAGCTTGAAGTTTGCTTTCTCCATTTTTTTTCATGACTCCATGTTCTTAACTACCCATTAATGGTTAAAGGAAGAACTTCCTGTTTATTTACAAGTCTCCCTTCTCAGAGCTCAAAAATAACTTTACTAGTTAAGTAGTGAAGGGTGAGGGTTAACTGAATGAACAGCAAAAATTGTTTTCTTTAACTTAAATAAATGTGGCTATTCTGTCCTGGATGTGTTGAGGTCTATGATCCATCTTTCTTCTGCTCCATAATTTAACTTTCTGAGGAACTGAAGTATTCAGCATTTAAGAGTTTCCTCATTGACTAACGTTTCCAAACTGGGCATGTTGTCGTTGTTGGACTGCTACAGAGATGAAGCAGTATTTTATGTATTTTCATACATTATACCTTAACTAGAATCTGAGTTTCATAAAAATCAGCCTGTAAGTGGCATCTTCCTAACAATTAACGGGAATTCTTTTGCCAAGGAAGACTCTGCACATGTGTGAGTTTTCACACCTCGTAGTATATGCAAGTGTTTCGAAGGGGTTGAGGGTGTGGGTTATTTGCTGTGATGGAGACCTGTCTCTTAAGCCTAGCATATGTTTTAACTCTCTTTAGATTTCCAGATTATTTAGAGTAGTACTGAAATCCCTGAGGAGAGAAATGGCATCCTTTCTGAGAAAAGTTTCATGAGCATTTAAAAAAAGTCCAAAAGTTTTGGTTATAGTTGCCTTTATTTAGAGAGAGAAATATTTTTTTTTCTTCATACAATGCTTCCTTTATGTAGGCTTTTTCATTTTTTTTAATCTGAAAATAAGTTGCAGTAATAGTGATAGGCTGACATATGATTGCTCTTATTAAAAAGAATTATATAAATTGTTGGGTAAAAATAACTCCAGTTGAATCTGTTAAAAATATTCTGGTTATGGAAAGGTAAAAACAAAAGCTAATTATGACTTATTAGATGAGACAAATTGTATTTTTCATGCCTGTGAGTACAATATGTACCCTGTAAATATAAATAATTCTTGGTTATTCATGTTAAATTAAAGCCTGAAATGAATTAGGAGAAAATGTAAGAACTTCTAGGCATTGAAGTAATAGGTGTCAGCTTAGCTGATGTTTTTACATATTTACAAAGCTATTCTGAACCCTGAAAAAAGATCTAAGTGTTTCATTGAACAAGTTCTGAAAACTGTCTTCTAAAGTTAAGACAAAGGCAATAATTTCTCAAAATATTAGGAGAGGATTAAAATTGATGCAACACTAATCACCCATGCCATTTGGCTCCAAGATAATCTTCAGCATTGTTAAAAGCTAGGAGGAAACGCCTTCTAAACTTGCTTGTTTTTTTCTGACTATGCCTCACAAATAATAATTTATATGTATAGAATAAGGACAGTCTGAGATAGGATGATGTAAATTTAATGTGTTGAATATCCAGTCTTTGCTCAGGGTATGAGGTTTATGACAAGTGAGTTGTCCACCTCAGAAGGAAATTGGTTGGCAAGATGAAAGTGGGTGAAGTCGCTTGAAGGAAAAGGTAGGAGGTGAGTCCCAACCTTAGTTGCCTTTCACAAAATACTGAGCGTATCTTGCATTTACTTGTGTTGTAGAGGAAGATAACTGGAGTAGATTAGTTACCGGACAAAGTCTATGTATTCAGTCTATTTCATGCTAAAAATTAGTGGAGGATTTCTTTTGTAGTAGTAGCACCTGATTATCCCTGAAGAAAAAGTGTAAAAATACTTCTCTGCTTCAAAATGTAAGTAAATTTTAAGGTAAATTACTTCATAAAAGTTTATTCACTATTAAAAGAGAAATAAAAATACTTCTATCAAAAGACTACCCTTTGGTACAGTAAAGATATGGAAAATTAACTGAAACGAAAACCTGATCTTTAGAACATATGAAATTTTAACCATTACTTTTGTACAAAGCTCCTTTCATGTATTAACTGTTGCTTCTGTTGGGTTTTTTTTCTTTGTTCATTACAGTGGCTTTAGACCAAATGCGACATTTTCTTTGAGTGTTTCTGTATTCTGTAACCTGTGTAAATACTAGTTATGAATGTTTGAGGCAATCACAGTTTTCAGTCTTCAGTAATATGTTGGGGTTAGCTTTGGTTTGAGGGTCTCTAAGGGTAGGGATAAGAGGGGAGGCTTAAGATGTTTGGTGGTTTTGTTAAATGCCACTTAAATTCCTGCCTTTGCAATTCCGCTAATCATTTTAAATCTTTGACTGTGGCATGTTTTTGTCAGACAAAAGCAAACCCTGTCTGGCAGCAAAAAAAAAGCATGTCTTCAGACTAGCATGAGAAAGCCAATTACGTAAACACATCATGTCCAAAAACTGAAATGTATTTTTCTCTCCAGGATTGTTTATCTGAAGGAACTAACATTGATCACTTTATGAAATGGAGCAGAAGGGCTGTGTGACATAGAGAACAGGGCTTTTTGTGCAGAAAACTATTTTCCCAAAACAAAAAAAAATATTCCAAGATTTCAAATACGGGATGTTTTCATGGAAGATATTGATTGTGACGAGTGAGCCTTTTCATAGAGAGATACTTGTCAAAAACCCTCCCAAAACAGTTCTATAAAAATAAGAATGCCGGGCAAAATCAGTGCTTTCATTACAGGTAAAGCACGGACACTAACAGATCTAATGTTGTTAGTGTAAGCGGCTGTGTAGAGGGGTCTTTCATAGAATTAATTGTATAAGTGAATCCCTGTACATAAGAAGGGAACATAAGAAACTTTTTTTAATAAGCATGTAAAGTGATAGGGCTATAGAGTTAGCTTTCTGTAGGCCTCCTTTGGTTTGGCAGGCAGCAATTTGGCCAGACTGTTGGCCTCAGCATCTTCTTTCCCAGATGGATCAAGCTGTCTGGGTGGTGATCCTTGCACAAATGCTGGTGATGCCACATGGGGAACTGGACTGGAAAACTGATTTGGTGGGAGTATAAACTCTCTTTTAATAGAATCATAGAATCGTCTAGGTTGGAAGGGACCTTTAAGATCGAGTCCAACCATCAACCTGACACCGCCAAAACCGCCACTAAACCACGTCCCTAAGCACCACATCTACCTGTCTTTTAAATACCTCCAGGGATGGCGACTCCACCACTTCCCTGGGCAGTCTGTTCCAATGCTTGATAACCTTTTTGGTGAAGAAATTCTTCCTAATATCCAATCTAAACCGCCCCTGACACAACTTGAGGCCACGTCCTCTTGTCCTATTGCTTGTTACTTGGGAGAAGAGATCGACCCCCACCTCTCCACAGCCTCCTTTCAGGTAGTTGTGGAGGGCGATAAGGTCTTCCCTCAGCCTCCTCTTCTCCGGGCTAAACAACTCCAGTTTCTTCAGCATAAGACTTGTGCTCCAGACCCCTCACCAGCTTCACTGACCTTCTCTGGAAACACTCCAGCACCTTGATGTCTTTCTTGTAGTGAGGTGCCCACAACTGAACACAGTATTCAAGGTGTGGCCCCACCAGTGCCGAGTACAAAGGGATGATCATTTCCCTAGTGCTGCTCACCACGCTGTTCCTGATACAGGCCAGGATGCTGTTGGCCTTCTTGGCCACCTGGGCACACTGCTGGCTCATATTCAGCGTGAGGCTGATAAAATATGCAACCATAGCTGGAAAATGGGCTCGTGAAAATTGATAGACATCTTGGTCTTCCTGCAACTTGGCAATGAGGGTGATTATGCTGCATCCAATACGTGTGTGTTTTTTCTAGTTGTGCTGTGTAACAGCTGGCTAATACACAGAACTAACTCTTCCTTCTAGTTTTCAATAACCTCCAGGATCTGCTAGCCTCTGTTCCTCAAACTTATCAGACAAGTGTAATACAATAAGTCATATTCATGGATTAACACAGTGGCCGCATGTCCCTCATGGCAATGACCTCTTTTTTAAAAAATCCCCAAGGAATCATTCAGTAATGTGATTAAGTATTTTAAAACAAGTTGAACATGGTTTGCCTAACTGGGGATAGCTGGTAGGAAGTGATAATGAAGAAATCAGATATATTTAATGCAATTTTAGCTTTTTCCTTTTTTTTTTTTTAATCTTTTCCTGCGGATGTAGTAAGCACAAGGTATCACTGGTGGTTAATGCTATCACCAACTGCACACACACACATTAAAGGGAACGTAAAACTGTATTGACACATAGCTAGAAATTAACGAGGGACAGAAAATCTCATATCACAAAAAAAAAATAATATCTTATTATCCAGTTCTCTGTTGGATTGAAGTACTGATGGAGTGGAGGGGTAGGTCCTAATCTTCCATTACTGCACAAGCAGAATTACTCTTTTTCAGAAATCTTCATGCTAGTTCTGGTACAAAACATGAAAGGAGCAAATATTCCAGAGTTATGCATCTGCTTCTGCTATAGAAGCTCTCATCAGGAAATTCTTGCCTTGCGGTGCGTACGTATTATAGTGGTTGATTGTAATAGTCCCATTTAAACTTGAGTGGTGATACACACCTTGTTATGTAAAACACTGTGCAAGGTTGTTTAAACATGAAAGATAATTGCTGATGTTTCATTGGCAGTAACTCATAGGTAGACATTCCGATGACTAATTAAATACACTGACCTTTAGTATTAACAGCCTTGATGGGTTTCAAGCCATGATATGCTTTGATGCTAGGCATAGCTTTCAACCTGTCTTGTCTGCTTTTGCTTTTTTCTGAACAGAGCTTGTGAATCTCCCTGTTTGCTTTAGACAATGTAGGCAGTTGTCTGGTGTGCTTGCGCTCCCTAGAGTCCTGCCACCTCATGGGACTGTGCCGTGTTTAGTCCTGCGTGCCTGCAGCTCTTTTCTGTCTATTGCATCAAACCATACGGACCTTCTGAGCAGCCCATGTGTCCTTATCCCTTCCTGTTTCTCTGGCTCCCACCACCCAACAGGGTGGACACGTTGATGCAGGTATTTGCAAAGGTTTTGGCCCGTCAAAATATCTGTTAAGGCCAGATCTCTCGGGTGCTTGGAGACAGAGGGGACTGCAGCACAAATAAATGTGCTGGCCCGTGTTTTACTTCATCCTTAAAGGTCACGAGAGGCCCAGCTTCTAACTCCTGACTTGTGCAGATTTTACAGATTCTGTCACCCTCGTTTGGTGGCTCCTTTTCGGGGCTGTCCCTGACCTGAAAGGATTGGTAGTAATGTTTCAGCCGTTGCTTTCGCAGCAATTACTATACCAGTGCAGATGTAAGCTGCAATCAGAGATGTGCAAATGAACCATCTTCAGCTTCTTAAATTTATTCCTCCGTGTCATCTGCTGAGCAACACTTGCAAGTTGCTGGTAGGGAATTTTTGCTATGAGGGAAAATTGTAAGTCTGAGCATGTCCTTGCATATATTTCAAAGTCTGTTCCCTTTGTGCTCCATACATCTCTACTCTGAAAAGCTGATATGTGGCAGATGACTTGCCCAGGATTTGAGACAATCACTCCACAGCTCACCAGGTACAGCTTTTTGCACTGGGGGGAAGCAAAACAAAGCATGAAGATATGAAGGGCTTGTGAAGACACATCACCTGCTGAGGTTGCTTTGATGCCCAGTGGAAGAGTCAGACTTGATGTGAACCCTGCTGCAACCTGCTGGATTGGTGCAATCAAATCCACCCTCTTCCCATCTCTTTCAGGGAAGTCAGTCATATCCATACCAGTACACGAGTACTGCATATGCTCCGGGGATTTCAAGTACAATGTCAAGAACTCAGATGACAGAATGACCAAAGTAAACGAGGTTATGAAACCTCAAGCACATAACACATCCACAGAAACACACAAAATTTACTGTTTCTTAGCTGTCTTCCAGTTCTTTCTGGAATCGATCAGGTGGTCATCCTGTCTTTCACAATGACTGCTGCTGGCAGAAGGTGCAAGCAGCCAGCGGCAAGTATCTGTGTGATAATCCTGCTTATGGGGAAGCTAGGTTGGTTTGGGGATGGACCGCACATGATGGAGGAATCCACGTGGAGCAAGGAGGGTGTAAGTATCCAGGTGTATCTGGTAGGTATCTGCAGTGAAGCTGTTTCTCTTGATTTTAAATATTCTGTTGATATATTTCTTGGTCACAGAAACTTGAGTAATTGGGCTTTATTTTTTAAGCACATATTCTGCAGTATTTTGTACCTACTTCTTTTCTGCATCTCTAAGTGGCATCATTAGCAACAGCAACCCACTGCTGCACAATATTTCCGCAAATGATACTGCTTAATTAACCAAGTGATGTGTAATAATACTACATGACATTTTTCCAGAAGTGTTAACTAAAAGGCCTGAGCCTCTTCGAAGTGATAACAAAAAAAGTGGTAGCAGAGTTCAGAAAGATAAATGTGCTGTAAATGGTTTGCTGTCTCGTAAGTCTGGGTCTACAGCAACGATTCAGATCAGAGAAGTAATATGCAGTTTTGAAGCGAGTCCCCTGATGGTCTACGCTTACCATGTGCTAACTCAGTTCCCATAGTTGTTTGGGGGCAAAAAAAAGTAGATTCCTTAGAGATGGAACTAAGCACTCTCTTCTCCAAAAGCACTCCAAACTTCCCTTGGTGTGTGTAATTTGTTTAGACCCCGATATTCCATGGCCTCCACCCACTGCAAGGACTTCCCATGTCCCAGTAAGTTTTCCTATTGGGAAGCTTCAAATTACACATGGAGGTAAGATTTTCAGCATAGCAGATGAGACTGCATCTAATACTGCCCAAACCACATGTAATTGCAGTGTGAGGAGCTCAGCAGCATCCACTTTGTTTTGTTTCTAAAATATTTGCTAACGCCGAAGTTGAGTAATAGGCCAGTACTATTATTTTTAAATTGCAAGACTTTAATATTGTCGATCCATATTCCTTGGCTTAAGCCTTGTTCTTTATATGACACTGCAGACCAAATTAAAGATACAGAAATGCTTCTGAAAATGTTTACGCAGAACTGAGGTTGTGAATCTACAATTACTTTTACAGTTATCTTAATGTAGCCGTTATGGCATAATAGCCTTTAGTCATTGTTCTTCTGCCTGCTAAGGCAAATAATGTGCTTGTCTAATGCAACAGAAACTGCAGTCAGTAGCAAAATCTTTCATATCTAATTTGCTAAACCTTATTTTGCACTTTTTCATCTGAAATGCAGAATTAGAAATGGAAGTAGTATATGTAACATTTCAGTGCACAAAATCATTACCAGCAGGATATTTTGATGGCAGTTGTAGTTTGCTTTGGGAGGGTTTATTTTTTTAGCTGAGACTAATTTGTCTTCATGTGCCAGATTTTTAAAAGTTAACAAGTTTTTTTGGGGTGGAGGGTTGAGGCTTTGGGGTTTTTTTATTTAACAGCACATAGTGAAATAGTTAAACACACACACACAGAGCCGCTAAAGACTCTCCGTTTCATATCCGTACTGTGGTATTCACCATGTCAGCCCTCTTTGCAGCAGCTCCCCAGTTGGAGCTTCGGAGCCAGTCGGTTCTTGCCTGGCTAACCATGCACAGCCTCTCTGAGACCAAGAGACGGGCAAAAGTGTATTTCTGGAGTAGGCGAACAAGACCTCCTGGTGCTCCCCGTACTCGGTCGCTGGAAACATACATTGCCCAGGCATCAGGTGGCTGCAGGGTGAGGATCATCCCAGAAGTCACATGGGAAGAGCTTTTGTGGAGTCACAGGGAAAAATGAATATCCTCCCTCATCTGGCTGGCAACTGACAGATGAGAAGAAGAAACGTGGCTATGTTTTCTTGTGTTGCAATATTCTGCTAGTTTTAGATGCTTGGGAGGAATAGAGTCCTGGCAGAAGGAAGTCACTGAGGATATGCTAGGTGCTGTTGCTCCACTGTCCCAGCCTGTTCCAGGTGAAGGCAGCACAGGCAGGTGATGGCAGAAGAGAACACGGGCTATTTCCAAGGCACTGAAAGCCTTCTGCCTTCTCTTCCCTGGCCTTGCATTGGCACAGCTTGAACTGGGGCAGAGGCAACTGGTTGGTCTTCTACATGGCCAACACATGTGATTTTCAGTAACTCCAGTGAAGTTGTGATGTATACCAGTAAATATATAGCTGTTCCTATTCAGAGGATGTATTTGCTGTGTGTACGGGGATATATAGCTAATGTGTTCTCTGGCACTGCATGTGAGACATTGCTTGATTTCCCTAAGATTATTTTTTTTCTATGTAAATACATTAAATGTGCCTACTGTAGATATCCGTGCACTGTATTGAAACCAAGCACACCTTTATGTCCAAATATTCGTCAACATAAGCAAAAATTAATTTCATTTCAATGTAGATTAAATCATCAAGGTTATCCAAACATCTTTGTTAATCCAAAGCCTGTGTAAATGCTTGAAGCCCCGTGCCAGGCACTAAAATCAAGACTATGGAGGGACCTGCAGTAGGAAGAGTTAGCATTATTTTTTATTGGAAGACCTCACACAGAGGTCAGTACTGTGATGTTTACAGTGGTCCCATGAATCTGACGCTTATAGAGGCACATTGGCTGAATAACAGCAGTTCAGTAATTCATGCTTATTGTTATTGTGAGGAATCTCAGGCACAAACTTCTCCAGCGGAGTGTCAGGTTCTGACCTTGCTGAGTACAGATTACAACATAGTAGTTAGGAAATACTGCTTCAAATATATGTGTTGCTTATAGAGTAATCCCTGTTTATGTATTCGGCTGATGCCACGGAAAGCAAAAATTATTTATAAATACAGTTTAACTTCCATTAAAGCTTAAAAAAAACTATCTTGAACAATTTTTAAGAAGGCTAAGCAAAAGTATTAAAGCTGTCATTCTCGTTCCAGTCCTCCAGGAAAAGTCATCCTTCAGTTTTCATAAAAATCCAGCAATAACTAAAATGGATTTCTCTGTCTAAGTAGAGCTCAGTGTCTCCTCTCTGGGTGAATAATTGAATTTATTGGGTTATTCAGCACACGAATAATGTACAAATATTTAAAGTTCATATTACCAGTTTTTATCTTTTGTTACCAAAGTAAAACACAATGTTTTGTAATACTTGAAACAATTCATTTGACCTAAAATAACAAGATGAATTTTGAAGCAGCTGAAGAACAGAACAGAACTGATGGACTGGTTTTGCCAAGGGTCCAATCATGGTTTTTAGAGGTCTCGCTGTTAACGTGATATGGACCTAGGTGTAAAATGACTGTCCTCTTGCAGAGCAGCGGTGAGGTTCGTGTGAAATACCCAAATGCTTGTTGGCTCAGAAAAACGGTCTGATTCTCTGCCCTAGTGATTAGTACAGCCATGGGGGAGGTGAGATATCTTGAGGTATGATTTCTAGTCCCCCCCCAAATTGTTGGTCATGTGTGCCAACAAACCAGCATTTAATGCAACAGGGCAGCCCGTGCACCTGAGGTATCTCTCTTTCTGTGGGCCAGGGGACCTGTCAGAGAGGTGAGCAGCCAAGGTTGTGGCCCAGGCGCTGAGCGGGGTGGAAGCTGGGCTCCTCACCCTCCAGTGGCCTCAGCCACCCATTCAGCTTCCAGATGGCACAGCTTGGCTCTCATGTGTAGCTAACTTATATCTGTGACTTAGCAATGCCATGCCCCGAAGTGCAAGTGACACTAAAGCATCAATTTTGTCCTGTGGTCTGAAGTACCTGGCCCTACTGTGTCTGCATCCCCTGTCCTCCCCTTTTTAGGGCTGTCCTATAGCCCACCTGCACATCCATGCTCTCTCAGAGGGGCACGAGGTGCTGGTGGTGCATGGAGTCCTGTCTGTGGTATTAGTTTGTCTGAACAGTCAAATTGTATCATAATCCTGGCTAACTTCCCTCCCCCCCCCCAGCAGGGTGGTCTCCGCAAAAAAGTGTGTGTTTCTAAGTGTATGTATGCACACAAATACATATCTCTCATTCTTCTATTTGAGTGCAAGAAGGTTGTATCAATATTTATTACATTCCATCCTTTTTAGGGTCAGGAACAGCTTATGTTTGTGTGCATGAACAGACCTAACACAAAGTTCTGGTTTAGTTATGAAATTCCTAGACATTTCTGCAAAATAAATCAGTAGTAAAAACTTTCTTAACGTGTGATCAGTCAGGCTGTTTACAAAGATTTTTTTTTTCAGGCATAGGATGGAAAGGCTGATCTTCTGTTGGGGGGATTCTACTAATCAGCCCTTTTTATAGGCCCTTCAGTCGTTAAGGAAAATATACAGACAGGCAAATACCACATGGCTGTGTATTTTTTTTCACATTAAGTATAATTATTTAAATATTAAGTGAAACTGTTGTCCTGACAACTTGCTAAAGCAGCCGTTGAGCCTGTGTAATCTTGGATGCTGTGTCTGAAGTATTTGCAAAGCCATTTGTTTGTTCAGTACTTGCTTTTGAATCTTTCATTGAACTGGCTTCCCTTCAGCAAGTGAATAGTCCATCAGGAAAGTTCTGGGATCACAAATTCTAAGTCAGTGGGCATTATTATACTTCCTCCTTAAGGCTGTGGTTTTGTCTTTGTAATACAGAGGTGTAACTACTGTAACTGATACCTAAGGATCAGAATTACGTGAAGTAGAAGGAAGGATTCAAGACTCAGTATACTAAATTTGTAGAAGTGTTTTAATATTGTAAATTAGCGCTAAAATTCTGCCTACCTCATCAAACTACATATAGATTATGAAACAGAATTTGGGTTCCTACAGATCCTAATATATACATCAGTCAAATAACGATCATCTAATAAGAGCTGATAATGATTGGCAAACTATTACATCTGTTTGATTACTTTGCCTTCACCATTCTTAGTACTTTTGCTGTATCACCAATTTGCAGTGTTGTGATTTACGTAGTTATTTTATTGCAAGTTCTCTCAACAAGCTCTGTCCACAGAAGTCCCTGGAAGTGTCGTGCCTGTTACCTCGTAATGTTTGGTAACCACTACAGCTAACTTTCCTGAGTCTGTCTGAGTTGTGGTGTGTTTTGGCTGTGGGGTCTCTGCGCGCTCAGCTACTTGTTTTCAGGAATGGCAGTGCCTCGGATGTTCCTTTTAGCACCGTGCTGCCTTCGCATAAGGAACTTCTGCTTGCTTTCTCGTCGGGTAATTACTTCAGGAGAGAAGAGGGGAGAGAGGTGCACAGGACCGTGCTGAAGTGAATAAGCAAAATGAAGAAGTCTACACGCGGTACAAGCCACTGCAAAATGAATCATGTGTTACACGCTGCATGTCAATGAGGTGCTGCCGTGCCCCATGACTTCCTGTTGGTCAGTCTAGAATACAATTTAAGTACTTGCTTAACTGAGGGATGCCAGTGAGATAGAAGCCTTAAAGTTGAGTATATGTTGTGTGCTTTTCATTTTGTTTTCCTTTTTAATCAGGACTGGAGAGCTCAGTACCATAGAACTGAAGTACAGATATTCAAGAAATCACTCTGCTTGACTTACATTAAATCACACTGGACATCCTACATCTTGTCTTTTGAAAAAGAAAAACCAAACACCCCAACAGAATTACTCTGTAGGGAACCCCCTAAAATCTCATTTAAGGTCAATGAAAGCAGTCACCCAACAGTCAGTGATTGCTAAATCCAACTCATGCCACTTATTTTCTGGCTCTGTTTTGCTTACAGTTTGTCAATTATAACTAAGTTTTTCCCCTTAATTATTGTCAAGTGCAAGCCCTTTTATGCTCTCTTGATTTATATATATCTTTAAATTAAATTTTGAAGGACTGTGGTACTTACGATGAGTGTTAAACACATTTCAAATCTTAATAAGCCTATTTTTATATTATGCTGCTTGAACTACCGTCATGCTAAGGAATGTGGCGAGGGGGGAAATTAATGGGTTTCTCTTGAAGTAGAAAAAATTACTCATTTTTGATAAAAGATCTTTTGATAATTTACTCTTGACTTCATTACTTGATTTATCTCATCTTCCCACATTAATTTGCTTTTAATTTTTTTCCCTTGCCTTCTGAGGTTTTCTAGCTTCAGTAACAACTCTGAGATGGTTGGATTGATGGATTGCAAAATTTAACATGTTTGAACTAAAAAGAAAAAGAGCTTAAACACTTGAGCTAACAAGCAATATAACCTTCACATAGTAAACTAGAAATTCAACTTTCCAGTGCCTTGCTCTAAGATGCTGGAAATTCATTATTTAGTTCACCTACTCCCACGTTCCGACTAGGCCAGTATAGTTCCATAATGCAACACTTTTAGTGATTTGCAGAATCTTTAGAATGGGTTAAGTATTGGTACTTCCATTGTTTCCCTTGAGATACCATTTACAGGCTGATATGGATTTTTGACAGTATGGTTTCTTTTGGCTATATCGGCCTCTGTTTCCCTTTTTTTCCATTTTTCTGGTTTCATTCTTTCCTCAAATGTTACCAGTACATCTCCCTAAATCTTCGATAAAAGATCAGTCTGTGTGTAAACTTATCACTGTTATTACATGCTAACAAAGCATTCTCAGGGCACGTATTCTTATCTCATTTCCACCCTGCTGGTGTGCTCTCAGAATTAGCAAGCCTTGTAGGGCAGACATAGTGTTATGTTATTTACTATAGAGTCAAGACATTACTTTCACTATTACAATGAATTTAAGAACCTAACATGCTTCTTACTGTAAATACAGAGAGATTAGAGTAATTAAAAGAGAAAAAAAGAGGAAAAAAATGAAATCGAGTAACCGGAAACATAAAAACTTCCCTGGTACTGAGCACCTGAACTATACTTATGCCGATGTTTTGATAGGCAAGTGCTTCAATGCAGACCACGTTACCTTCACTGTGAGCTTATGCATGGAACACAGGTGGACATTCAGAGTACTCCAGTGTGATGAATGTTAATGGAGAATGGTAGAAGTTGAAAACAAACAGGTTTAACCCAGACAGAAAGAATTTTGATTAAGCTGTGGACTGCACTTAAGATTGCGAGTGAAGCATGAGAAGGGGATACTTTCTAAATTGACCAAAGGTGACAAGTCAGAAATGGAACTTACCTGAATTAAATGATAAAAAAACCCTTCTCTTGTATTATTTGTCAACACTGAAAAACAGTTGAGGGCAGGGAGGGGAGAGTTAAATAGACTTTGGCGTATCAGTTGCATCTACTACTGGAAGAAGAAAGATTGTAGCTCCATACACCGGAGAACTTCCTGATGCTTTCCCCGCTGCCTGTCCCATTCTTTCTTCCATTGTTTTCATCCATCCTATTCCCTTCTTGTGTATGCATGTTTCTCTGTTTCCACCTGTGTCTGAGCCAAACTTCCTTGATTGTGCATCAAAACAAAAGGAAGCGATGCCCAAACAGTACTGATATGTGTCAGAATATCCACCAAAGCACCAGACCTGCTGAGACTGACCAGGTCATAGTCTAGACCGGATGGTTGCAAGAAGCACTTTTAGCTGAGATGCACAGCGTCTGCTTTCATGGATGATGGATCAGACTTTGTCCTGAAATATATAAAATAAGCATTTTTCCCTTTGCTAATCTGTTGTGTTTGTCTGTGTTGGCAGCAACATAGCACAAATCAATTGAGATTCAATAAGAACACTGATTCTTTCTTCTTTACTAAGAAAGATTACTTGATGTTCAAGAATACTGAATATCCACTCTCTAGCAACATAAATCTGATAGCTTTTATTAAATTTATCTTGTGCAGGTGTTGAATATCAAAGACAAATTCTCGTGTTATAATTTTGTTTTTCTCTCTTGTGTATTTTAATTCTTTCCTCTGTTGTATTCTAATTAATAAGTTATCAAATTTTTGTTAAGAACTGTCTGTTCTGTTTGCTATGAAATAATGTATTACCTAGTCTTTGTTCTTGAACTTTATATGGCTGTTAAATGTTGGAGACTAGCATTAAGAGAATTGCACGTGTACTCAGAAAAATGTAAATGTGTCCAAGTCATAACCTTTAAAAGATCCTTATTTTCAGCAACTTACAAGTGCTTGGGCAACAACACTTTTCAGGTCACATATATGGCATATCCATCTTAAACATTTTCTTGCCTAATAGCATAGATGTTGAATTTGGGGTTGAAAAACTAATATTTAATATAAAGCCCAACTCAACTTAAAGTTCTTTTTTTCTGTAATCTGATGCTGTAACTCTTTGGTGTCTAAACATAAATATTTTAAAGCTTCGCTACTCAAAAACAGACCAGATTTTTATTTAAGAATGATATCTAAATTTGTGTAACTTTCATTTTTATTTAAGGCAGCCTGAGAAAGTAAAACTTTGTGTCCTTCCTAGGTGCCTTCAAATGTTGACTATTCCATTAACACACACTCACTCTTCTCCACACCTTGGTTTTAGTCAATTCTTGGCCAAATAGCACATTTTCAGTGATTTTTGCCCTTCCTTGTTAATTAGTTCCTGAGCAATCACCGATGATGTTCCAATTTTCTGAGATATTTAGGTGGTCGGAGTTATGGCATTTAAAGCACCTGTCCTAGATTCTAGGCTTTTCTGGGATACCCTGTGATTAAAGTAATGAATATAGACGCAAGGGAGGAAAAAAGCTGCCTGTTCCATATCATAGCTTTTTTTTTTTTTTTTTTTTGTCTCTAGCCTTTTAAGTCATTTTGCCATTTCCATGACCCAGGGGAAGAGATGAGCTTTGCAGCTTGCTATGGAAGGTCAGTGGCCTGAGGCTGCTCTGGGGAATGAGGGGAACGAGCCCAGCGCTGCGGCTGCCCATGTGGCAAACCCTGCTCGCAGCTGTCCCCGCGTTCAGAAGGTCCCTGTGCCTCTGACCACAGCTGGAGTTGAGGGGTTTTTTAGATCATGACAAATAGCTTAGGGTAGGGTAACTTTTTCTGTAAGCCTCCAGGCAGGGAACGCATCTCCTGGAAGACTGGTGTCATTTTCATAGGAAAAAGAAAAAAAAAATCCCCCAGTGAGTGTCCTTGTGCATTATTTTCATTATTCAGTTCAGTCTATTGTGTTGCAGGGTTTTTTTTTTCTGTGTGTTGAAATCAGCTTAAGCTTAGATTGAAGTACCGATTATGTGTAATGCCACCAGAAGCAGTCCTCGCCACATCGCCAGCACACATCTTCCCTCTTGCCTAAACCATTGCTACATCGTTGAATTTTTGCTACCAATTTCATGCCCTGGTATATCTATGCCTGGCAATGAGTGCTTGAAGTTGTCTATAACAGTGTAGCAGAGAGGGCCGCCAGATAGAGTTTGAATCCATTTGGGTGTTATTTTTCAGTGGGTTTTGCTAAACGGTCAGATTTTAAAGAACTGTTCAGAAGAAATGTAGGCATAGGCAAATATCAGCTCCCCTGGCTCGGGTGTACATTTTTATATGCTCAGCTAGAGTCTTTTGACAGCTCTCTAGACACTGCCTGTATATTGTCAGCAGGAGGGCTGAAGGGACCAGTTAGATGAGTAAAACTATGTTAACTCAATCTATATTTGACTGGAATTTTTGCAGACCTTTAAAACCTTTACAACATTATGCCATCTATTACGTCCGCTCACTTACTGAAATCTATTCTAATTGATGAAAGGAACAGTAAGCTTCTCAGGAATAGGCTGTAGCTTGCTTGCTTTACTTACTGTAAATCTCCACAGGCTACTGATGGAGAGAAGCAGATCTATTGCCTATTAAACTGACAGGGAAGGAATCAACACTTTGTTAAGCCTCAGACAATACTGGTAGATAAGCAGCCGGAGCGCGTTGTAACTTTAAGGGAAGAGAGGAGGCATCATGAAGATGTATGTGCTTTTGAATAGCTTGACTTTCTTTTTAGCTTCTCCAGTGGGTTCATTTTCCAGGTGATGCTGTCTGCTTCAGAGGGAGACTACCCAATTCCCACATATAAGCACAACTGAATAATGAAAAAGTCGTATTTATCTGCCATTGTTTTGGTTTTGTAAAGGTTATTTTATATCCAGGCTTAATAAGAGTGTAATGCATTTAAAAATAAATTATTCTTTTCCCACAAATTTAGGCAATGAAAGCAATTGCTGAAAATGTTCCAGTGGTACAGTATGTTAGCGAGGGCTGTATTTGAGCTTAATGTCAGAAGTCTACTTGAAAGAAAACAGTGAAATGGTAAATAACAAAAGAAAAGACCTAAATATCAGATGAAAAGGGTGTGTCAAAAGGGTATGAATTGGCTAGATTCAGATCTTACAGTTTTGAAAAGCATATTGAATTTTACAAATGTTTCTCTCATACATTTTTAATGAGCACAAGCAATCGGAATGATTTTCAATCACAGTGGAAGGTTATGGGAACACCGTGTTTTTCTTCAATAGGTGGACTGGCTTTAAAAAAAACAAGTCGGATGCAAGAAATTCCCTAGAAGTTTATGAAACAAATAAGCATGGGCTGTAAAGAGGCAGACTCAATTTTGCCCAGTGAAAACTATAGGCTGAAAGTGTAATCTTCCTATTGCTTTAGAAAGCCTAGAGAAAGATACATCTATTTTCAGAATGGAAAATACTTGCATTGTAAAGATTACAGCAATTTTGTTAAAGCATTAGAATAATCTCTGTGTCTTTTTTTTTTTTAATCTTCTTATTCTCTTTTTATACTACTCATTTTGTGGTTTCATGTAGTTTTAATTCGGGGAAGAGTTAGTTAAAAAGCTATGTCTTAAGGTTTTTTTTTTTTTTCTTCTATACGTTTGCAAGGTTTCTTCTTTACTTTCTAAGAGAATGGTGCTGGTTAGGGTTTCTTTTTACTTAATTACCATTGGAGAAAGCAGCATCTGAAAAGTCAGAATAGTATTTGTTTCCTATGTGATCATCTGTTCCTGCTGTTTATGCTTCACCTGGATACCTAATCCTTTTAGCAGTGCAGAAGATTATGAAGCTACAGACAAGAGATTACGGCTCCAGGTGAGGGATAAGCAGTTGATCAAATGAATGAAGGAGAAAAAGAGATTGTTTCAATGCAAATATCCCCTGCTAATTAGGGCTAGGGAGAAGAACTGAGAATAAATATGATTAGGATTCTCTCTGTCTCTCTCAATAGGATTTTTTTTTTTTTTCCCAAGAATGCCTCAAAGTTTTCATAAGGAATTAAAGCCACTTTAAAAATACAATTCTTCAGGAAACGGGTATACCTGTGCGGTTAGTACCACACTCTTGTGCCAGCTTTGTGGATGTTTTTCCTCTCATTTGTTATATATATACGTTTGTTTTAATCTTCCTTTGTATCAGAATCTCATGGGGTAAAGAGCTAAGAATCAGGAGGAAGGATCTGTTAAGGATGTATGGTCAATGTTTTCCTTGGCTTTCCTTGCAGAAATAGACATCACCAGTCCATTTTGCATTTAGCATTGCATATATTTCTGAGCGATATTTATCCTGGCAAACAGTAAGTGAGGTAACAACCCAGCAAAAGTCTTTGTCACTGCAGTGTCACCCTTCTCAGACATTAAAGTAGTGGAGCCCACAGTAGTAGCCAGTGCAGTCAGGTCCTTAGTATGTTTAACGCTTCATTCTTAGTGTATTCCGTGCTCTGACTTGTCCACAAAAAAAGCTTTCATGTCTTGTATAAAACAAAGAGCCAGCTAAGATACTAATTAGCTAAATAATACTAGAGCTAATCCTTTCTCCCCTATCCTATCCACTGAGAGGAGCGCATCAGAACAGAAGGAGTTTTCTACTGGTCTTTCCTGGGACCTCTGGGTGCTACTGCAATTCAAATATTTGCATTTTTTTCTCAAGCATCTAGTCATCTGTCTTCCCAGTCTCTTTGCAGAAAATTGTGACCACAATAGGAAATTACTGGATTTTACTAAAGTTAATCCAATTTGCAAATAGAAGCAAACTAGAAAATGCATGCGTAATTTTATCTTAGCACGAGTTGGTGTTTGGTCTTCTTCCTACAAAGCAGTCACCCACTGTTTTATTCCTATATGGCAGTTTTTGTTTTTCCACTTCAGAAAACTGTAACAGAAATGGAAAAGTAGTTGTCTCCACATTGATGCAAATGCCAGGCAGAGGGTAACATGGCTTGTCCAGTTCCCCGACTGTTCAAATGGTACAGCTGAGAAGAAAATCCAGTTATCCTGTTCTGACCGCGTGCCCTAAACCCTGGCCCATGCTGCTTTTCCATACCAGGAGACCATATATCTGTGCTTTTCATTTTTATTGAAAAGAAAAAAAAAAAAAGCCAACAAACCATGGCTCAAATGCAGTAGGTGGGGTAAGTAAATAGAAAGGAAAGATTTATTGTGTGAGCTAATCTGTAGACTGAGTAAACCTCATAAATTCTTTCCCAATGTGTATGTGCAAGATGCAATTAAATGAAAGTAATTAAAAGCTCTTTCACAAAACTGACAAAAAAACTTCTCTAGGTGTGGAGATATTCCTTCTGAAAAGGAATTACCAGTTCCCAAACGTGCTTGGGATTAAAACAGAGACTTGCTAAGCATTTTCATATGTTTTAAGAAGGGTGCTCTGTTGATTTACTTGTGACAGGCATGCTATTTTACAATTCTGTTCTCCTGTCCAAACTAACAATAAAATTCTGTCATGTTCCACAGAAAAAAACAGAGAACGGAGAAAAGAAATGCAAAAGATTGTTTGCCTTTATGGATGATTTAAACTTCTTCCACCTAGCTGAGCACTGTTTGTAAACGTGTAAAAATGTGAACTATGCATGCACTATACACTACACAATAGTAGAGAAAATAGTAATTTGCAATATAATCAGGTGGCCCGTACATGCTAATATATTTGTCCTTGAAAAAAAAAAAAGTGGATGCTAAGACTCGAGTCAGTATTTCAATCTGAGAGTTGCTCTATTAATAATCAAATTCATTAACAAAGGTATCTGCAGCATATATCTAATTAATTGACTGTTGCACAATACTAGTTGTTTCCAGCTTTTGAAGTCAGCCAGCATTTATAGCAAAAAAGTGCTGCGAGGGACTTTTAAGTTGTAATTAATAATTATTATGTCTCATCATTTAAAAGGCTTGTCCCATCAATATGTTTCTTCAGTTTATTGCTTGGGAGCCTTGCAATAATTAAAAGTAAAATGGTGGAAAGTAAATTAAATTCTACATCACAGAGATATTAGTGGGGAACAGATATGTCTTGTACGATTAACAACAAAGAAGTCAAGTGTTTCTTTAAAAATAAGAGCTATGCTTCTATTGAGGTATGTGAAAGACTTAATACAGAGTTTTAAATCAAAATTGCATCCATCAAGTTTAATTATGAAATATTGCAGGTTACAAGAATAATTTGTAGGTTTTAGACAGCACTAGTACATAAGCAGCAGCTCTGAGGATGCTTTACAGGTGGGAAGGCAAAGGAGCAAAGCACAGAAGTGACTTTTCCAAGGTCATGGCTGATGGCAATGCTGCAAATAGATGACCGAAATCAGGCCCTTTTTTGAACAAAAAGGCAGCGGTGCTTTGATCTCTCTCATCCGCTGATGCTGACTTCTGGTACCTCTCTATCCCTCCTGTGCTAAGCATATGTGAGCCCAACTGTTTCTCATCGCTCTAAACTGGCGTGGTAGCACAGCTGATCGCAACCTCTGCTGGTTCGAAAAAGTGTAAGATTTGGGAAGAACACCTTTGCTGAGATAACTTCAGTGTGATCAGTGAAGCTGCACCAATTTTCCAGCAGCTGAGACTTAGGCTCCACAGTTGTGCATTGGCATGAGAGAGAGTTTTCCTGCCATGAGGTAGGAGCCCAGGCTGGGGGCTCTGCTGGTGGCCTTCTTCTGTGCCTCCCTGCTCCTGACCCATCCAATAAACAGCAGCTGCAAAACCTCACTCTGTTCATCCGCACCTCAGCCTGGAGATGGACAGTCCTTTTTTATATGAAAATGTCTCTCTGGTTAGATAAACCTAAATTATCTTTATGCGGTTACTGTGGGGAGAATACCGTCACGCTTCAGAAGGTGGAAAATGGGTCACTGCGCCTGTGTGGTACTTGCTTCTAGTGAGATGGTATTTCATCAGTAATATTGAACAGTTCATCTGATAATTTCATGCTTCGCTTTTGTCCTTCTAAGCCTTAAGTTATGTGAGTACTGATAATCCTAGATGCTAATTTTTCTTCACAAGCATCCTAATGTTAATTTCGTTTGCAGTACCACTTAAGCCATCAGTCTCCCAGGCAGAGACAAGAAAAGAGCCAACAGCGAAGCTCTTTAAGAGCGTTTTCAAGGTTCACCTTCCGCTGGTCTTTTGGAGGCCAGAGTACCTGCTCATCAAAGGTCGTTTGAGCTACCAACAGAGCCATTTTTTTTTTGCCAAATATTTTGTGCCTTACAATGTTTAAATGTTTTTCAATATTTAATTTCTCTGGCCTCAGGGAAGTACTAGTGAGCCTACAGAGACCTTTGGCATGCAGCATGAGAATCCAATATCCAGTCCATTCACTGTTTCTGCTATTAGTTTGCCCACTTTAGAGCACAACGTATGGAGTCCACCATCTTCTGGCAAACAATTGATTCTAGAAACATTTACTGCTAATCCCTCTACATATTTCTTTTCACTCTGTCCCCTGGGTTTCTACAGGAACATGAGTAGCTTGTGTAAGATGGCCGACAAAGTTACTGCCCTCAGCTGCAGAGGGTAAATAACTTCATTGTAATTCAGCAACTACTTCCATTTACACTGCAGTTCTGCACTGTAAACTATGGGGGTTCAAGGTCTGCTTGGTGATCAGCTAAAACACCTTTGCTGCGACAGCAGGGCAAAAGTCTAACTTTGTGAATGGTCCAAAACTAAATCATCCTGCTTTTAATTAAGCCCCCTTGTGTTACTATTATATTACATTCTCTATGGAATGAATCTGCATTACTTTTCTGTCCTTAGTGCCACATTCATTACAGAATTACTGTGGTTATTTGAGGAGCAACATCTGAGATTATTACGACGACTTCTGGCACACGAGCAGAACATAGCATGAGTTTTCTGCCCAGCAACATTTAGTATGGGGAGGAAGCAGGCGTTAATGTTCCTTGCTGTTGCTGGCTGTGGTGCTGTGTATGTCTGGCACCTTAGAGCAATTGCTTTGGATTAGAGGTGGAACTGAGCACACAAAGCAAAAATGGTGCTTCGTTGTAGAGTAAGAACGCGTCTCACAACAGCCCTTTGAACCAATTCACTTGTTCTAGTCACCACCTGTGTGTAGTATGACTTTATCTGGTACATGTAGACTTTAAAAAGAAAAAAAAAACAACAACAAACAAACCTATTTATGCTCAAGGTTGTGCAGGTCTGATCTGTGGGCCAGTTTTTCAATGTCCTGATCATAATATAAACATTTATTTATACATGCCGTTTTCTGTTTATCTGTGTGCTCACTCTAGTAACCAGAAAATATGGTCACTCTCTGTATAAAGCTAGACACACAACTGCACAATTGTTTTATTCTTCTGCAATGTGTTTTATTTTTGTTTTGTTTCTCCAAGTGGCCTACTGCACACTGAGTAGCTTAAGCTTCCATTATCTCTGAATAGCAGCAGTTATTTATATAAATGAAATCATTGTATTTGCCTTATTGGCAGCATAGTGGGTAGAAAATCTAATGGCGTAGTTTGCTGGAGCATTTTGGCATTCACTTTTAGCATCATGGGGCCTGTCTCATTTATTAGCTTTTTCTAGTTAGTACTATCAGTATTTATTCTGGATCTTAAATATCTCAATTTTACTTAGGAAATAAAAAGCTAAAACAGGAGCATTTGAATGTTCTGATTTTTTTTTTTTTTAGAATAAACAAATGGACAGCTGAATTTTGCAGCTTGCAACTTGTAGTTAATTAGCAAAATCCCCTCAGCTGTTTGTTTGAGCTGATGGCAAAAAAAGTTGTGATGGATTGTTAAAGGGTAAGTAGGATGATTCATTCCTACAGAAATGTATTAGGTTTGCGTGGCAAGGTTTTAGTAGCAGGTGGGCTACAGGGGTGGCTTCTGTGAGAAGCTGCTAGAAGCTTTCCCCGTGTCCGATAGAGCCAACGCCAGTCAGCTCCAAGATGGACCCGCCGATGGTGAAAGCTGAGCACATCAGCGATGGTGGTAGCACCTCTGTGATAACGTGTTTAAGAAGGGAAAAAACCCCAAACCCTGTGCAACAGTAATCAGCAGAGAGGAGTGAGAGAAACAACTCTGCAGATGCCAAGATCAGTGAAGAAGGAGTGCTGGAGCAGAGATTCTCCAGCAGCCCGTGGTGAAGACCATGAAGAGGCAGGCTGTCCCCTTCAGCCCATGGAGGCTAACAGTGGAGCAGGTATCCTCCTGCAGCTTATGGAGAACCCCATGCTGGAGCAGATGGATGTCCAAAGGCGCTATGACCCCACTGGAAGCCTGTGCTGGAGCACGGTCCTGGCAGAACCTGTGGAGAGAAGAGCCCACGCTGGAGCAGCTTTGCTGGCAGGACTTGTGACCCCGTGGGGGACCCACACTGGAGCAGTCTGTTCCTGAAGGACTGCACCCTGTGGAAAGGACCCATGCTGTGGAGCAGTTCATGAAGAACTGCAGCCCATGGGAAGGACTTATATTGGAGAAGTTCATGGAGGACTCTCTCCCATGGGAGGGACCCCACGCTGGAGCCGGGGAAGAGTGTGAGGAGTCTTCCCCCTGAGGAGGAAGGAGCGGCAGAGACAACATGTGATGAACTGACCACAACCCCCATTCCTCATCCTCCTGTGCCGCTCAGGGGGAGGAGGTAGAGAAAATCAGGAGTGAAGTTGAGCCCGGGAAGAAGGGAGGGGTCGGGGGAAGGTCTTTTAAGATTTGTGGGTTTTTCTCATTACCCTAGTCTGACTTCTAATTGGCCATAAATTAAATTGATTTCCCTGAGTTGAGTCTGTTCTGCCCATGACGGTAATTAGTGAGTGATCTCTCCCTGTCCTTATCTCGACCCACGAGCCTTTCATTACATTTTCTCTCCCCTGTCCAGCTGAGGAGGGGAGTGATAGAGAAGCTTGGTGGGCACCTGGCATCCAGCCAGGGTCAGCCCACCACAAGAAGAGGCAAAATATACGTGTTTATTGTGCATCTAATTTTCCTTCTTAGATAAATAGCAGAGGTCACCACCATAATTATCTGTTTTCCCCTTATATATATATGAACACTTTTACAGTAGACAGGAAGCTTTTGTCCACTTAAGAAACGACATATAGAGATTTAAACATGTATTTTTGTTCTGTATTACCAAAACAACTCAGGTGTAAGAGTTTTCTTATGTGCACTTTACCTTTCATCTGTGAACAGCTAATAATGAAACAGAATGCTTTACGGGAACCATAGGTGTTATTCATTTTGCAGAAAAAAATTCCCATATTTTCAATTCCTTTTCTGTTTGTGCTATATTTTCCTGAAGGTGTCTGCATGAATCTGTAACATCTTCCTCGCGATCCTGTTTGCTACAGGTATGTTCAGTCATCCAGTCCTTCCCTGCTATGCTTACAAGAGGTAACAGCCACTAAGTGGATGTTCTCCAGACTCTTAGGAGAAAAATAGTATAAAAAAACCCGATGGATAGTGTGCTGCTTCAGGAATTTTTCCATTATAAATATGTATATTTTAAAAAGCTTTCTTAGGGACATCTTTACTTTTGAAATATTCATATTGCACTGATGCAGTATAACTGTATTTAGGGCTGTGTTTCATTAACCATTCTCATCTCAATTGTCCACAGCTTCCTCAGCCAGATCTCTTTTGGTTTACTGTGTTCCATGGTTGGCTTCAGATCAGAAATTATATTTCTTAAAGGAAATTTAGTCAACTTAGGCTCTCCTGATGGAGAAATCCATCAATATGCTGTTTAATGGATGATGTAGTATTCAGTTTTTAGATCTTAAGAAAAAGCAAGACAGAATCCAGTACATATTGTAGGTTTAAGTTCTGAACACGTTTGATTTTTACTTGTTTTCTTTGTTGATTAATGCAAATCTGCTGCCTTTTTTCATATTGTGAAATGGATCTGCAAATGGGCTAGAGAGGTATTTCTTTTACCAGATTTTTAGACCTCTAGTCTCATCTAGACCTCTACCTTCAACTGAGATCAATCAGACTCTGAATAAACCTACATTTCTGTGCTGACTATAATAAAAATCTAGTGGGCTAGGTCTCACATATCCATCTACTTTATAGATGTCTGTAGGCGGTCAGATGACTCTTAATATGACTTCAGGGAAGTGAAACGCTGAAACTTCTTTCACCTCACTTTTTCAGTATATATAAAAAGAAATATTTTAATTTTAATTCACATTTAGAAAACACTTCAGGGAACACTAGTGGTGCATATATACATGCAGTGTATATGTACATTATATGTGTATATTCATATATAATAAAGAGTGGGTCCAGATTGTTTTTAAGCAAAAATTTGATCTAGGAATAAATATTTTGTTTACTTTAAAAATGACTGTGCATTTATTTCACAGTAACAATATTTAGAGTCAATTTAGAGTCTAATGTTTTAGTTGACCTTGGCCTCCAAAATATTGATCAACAGTTGTGCTTTACGAGTCCAGATTGGTTCACAAGTTTGACTGAGTGAAATGGGTCTCCATTTTTAGAAATCAGCCATGAAAGAATCAGGAAATGAAATGCATACTTGATTTTAGCTTTGATTAGATATTTTGGTGTTGTGTAGGCAGAGGAAAGAAGCTCCTCGTAATAACCTAGAAGTAGCAGTGAGAATCAAGTACTTTCAATAGTATTAAGTCCCTCGGTACTAATCCTTTAAGCACCCTGCAGCAGATTGGGAAGTTGATCTAACCTTTGCTGTCAGTACCTATCAGCCAACCTTGCACTCTGGAAATGAATAAGCTGAGCAGGGGCAGCGTTGCAAACTTACTGTTTATTCGAAATTCTTGCGGTATGTGGTGTCTTATTCCAGTTTCACAATTATATGTTAGTATTGGAGAATCTGTTTTTAGGTTTGTTTGTTTGGGTTTTTTTAAGTCTGTAGTCTTTACTTTTAAAGGGTAAAAACTTAAAAATATGATTATTTTTTTTTTTCACTGTTTCCAAAATATTTTTAAGCTTATTATTTTAAACCAAGCTCTCAAATTTTTGGATGACTTGGAGTTACCAGTACTAGAGAAAAATCTGTGTCTCTGTTACCCTCCCCAAAATTTAAATATCCCTTGCATCATGGTCCAATATATGGTTTTGTACCCTACCTAAACTGCTCTAAAATTAGAGGACAGAAAGACTGAAACGCAGCAATGAGAGTTTTGGCACTTGTCCTCGACCTCTACTGCACAGTCAAAGCAAATGCTCTTTAACCTTACAGGGATAGAAGAGGCTGGTGCGATTTTGTGTACCCCAGAGTGTGTGTTACAGCTTATCAGGAGTTATGTAGCTCCTCCAGCTCTGATGATACTTTGAGGCATAAACTATAAAGCACAGAAGCGTGTAAATGGGGCACAAGTACAAGAGTGCACTGCACAGAATAACGGGCTTGGTACTGAAAGGCCTGTGTATCCATACCTATGTTCTTTTAGTGGATTCTTCCGGGGAGCTAGAGGTGTTTTTTTTATAAGTGTAGCCAAGATTGCTATTTTTATGAAAAAGCATTTAGTTGTCTCGGCTTGATTTAGCTTCCATTGCATGATAAATGTGGCTGGAGGAAGAGGAGGAGGAAGTACTGAGAGGGTTCCCCAGACCCGGTACATACCCCTTGCTTTACGATGTGAAGGTTGAAGTTTTGATTGAGCCTCTGCTTGAGGAATGCAGACCCTTGCCTGTCCTTTCGCATGAAAGTCTCCTAATTGTGAAGCTGAAGGCTAGATTGGCCAGTCTTTAAAAAGAGTGAAGGATTGTCTCCACAGTCCTGTGATAAGGGCATTCCCCAGGCAAAGGGAGGACTGAAGGTTGATCCGTGCTTCCCAAATCAAGTGCAAAGCCCGGTGCAATCCTAATTACTGCACTGCTATGACACATTTATCATTACGCTTCCTGATCCACTGTCTCCGCTTAGTGTTTCACAAGACAAGAAGTAAGCTGAGAATGCCAGCCCTGTCACTGCAATACTGATCCAGAGAGGGACGAAGGCATGGTGATGCTTATTTATTTTGTCCTAGGTTGTTACAAAAAGAAAAGAAAAACAGTGCCACAAGTTGCACTTCTATTTCTGGCTGGTTTTAAGGGAAAAAGTGTAAGCTGCCTGCGTGTGCTCAAAAGGTTCCCAAGTCCTGCAGGACTGTGGATCCTGACTTCGTAAAAACAACTAACACAGATCACAGAGATGCCTGAGAAAGCTGAGATTTTAGGCACTTCTCTCTTTCACATTTCCTTCCAGCTAGTTTAGATGACCTTCGAAGTATTTGGAAACTGAGTGCTTAAAATAAGGCTTCTGTAAATTCTGTGAAGGGATGTGGGTGTCGAAAAGCCAACCATCACCATGTTTGAGTCCTGTCTAGATTTGGACTGCCGTGACAATGCTGGCACTCGCAGCTTGCTTTTTGTCTTGTGAGTTATTTTAGTGGAGCCAGTGGATAAGAATGAGTAATTATGGAGGTGTCATAGCAGCACCATAATTAGGATTGCATTGAGCTTTGCAGTTAAATTTTATGCCTAATGCTCCCCTGCTGTCCCCCATCAGTGCGCCACATTTGAAGTACAGCTACAATTAAACCATCATAAAACAGAGCACACAACTAGACAAAATGATTAAAAGGAACCTGAATCCATGTGGTGTTAGAGAGGAATGACTTTCTTATGACATTGGTTGTTCTTCCTATAGGTTGTAGATTTCCAAGCACTTCAATTTGGTAATTTCCCCCTCTGCCCCTCTATTAATATTACAGTATGTGTCACCTTGGGCCCTATTATTTGTCCAATTGCAACATAGCCTCATCCAATATGACACAAAAGAACTATAAATAATCTTGGCTCTGTTTATGCTTGAATAGTTCAACATGCCTGAGATGCCTAGGCACAGTTTGTGAACACAGCTATATAATAATCCATGGGATATAAAGCCGGTTCTCTTTTTGAAATATACATTGGGTTTTGTTTTCTTTAGCTTGGATATTCACATCAGTGCTGTTTTCCAGGAAGCAGGCAGAACATGAATGAAAAAGTCTCACTGTGCTGTTGAAGCCCAGAACACCTGCAAAAATCTGCTGGAGTCTGCAATAACCCCGGGGTATTTTTGGCTTGTTCTTCTTTTATATAGCATTTGTTCATTTCCCTTTTCCTATGGTATTCTGAATAAGGCATGCAGTAGCATCCACCTGCTAGAATACAGACAAGAGGGCATGTATGGCTTAATATGGGGGGTTAAAAAGCTAAACAAAACACGTACTTATTGACTCAAACATAACTACCTCAGGATTCAGTTTTCTGGGTTAGGTTCTCAAATCTGCTCATCTCGCATCTATATTCCTAAACACAGCGCATAGAGTTGCAGATGTGCCCCAGAGCAGTTATTATTAGGTAGTTTGTGTGGGTCAGGATCTATAATCCAGTTAAATATTTGGGAGCTGCCTGGGAGGCAGGTGGAAGGGCTTTCTCTGTTATCTTTTTCCAAGCATTTAGGACTTTGCAGGAAGAGGAGGAAGGGAGGATTGCTGCAGCTGAGAGCAGGGCAGTACAATAGGTGTCTGGGGAGGCACCTTAAGTCAAGTGGAGGTGGGAAAGCAGCGCGTGTACGCAGAGAAGACAGGCTGTGCCGTGCTGACCTGGGAAGAGTCAGCGCATGGTTGCATGCAGCCCTCAGTCCACCTGCACTGATGAGGGCTTGGAAGCAGCACAAGCATGAGGGAACCATCCCAGACCTTGCACTGTTCGGTAGGAAATCTGAGTGGGCATAAGATGACTCCATGTCCTCGAGAGCCTGTACTAGCATTGATTTTCTGTGACTCGGGAAGCCCCAGATAGCCATAATCTTGGGTTAAAGGGAGATGAACCGTGCAGTAATCGCACTGTTTGGGTCCAGTTTTCACGTGCTGAATTTGCACAGAAAAGTCTCAGTTCATATGTGTATATAGTTGAAGATATTCCATGATTATCACCTTGTTTGATGGCAGTGATAGTTCACATCTCTTTGACTTGCCCTTTTCCAGACAGGTTGCCTTACTAGTAGGATCTAATTCTGCAAAGTGCATAGTATTGAAAGACAGATTATAGCCAAATGCCGATTATTGGGCTCCACGTAGCAGTGACAGAGAGCCTGTGTTATACAGGAATTTGTATTCGCTGATCTAACGATACTGACATTTGGGGCCTACTACAAATTAATGCAGCATTCTGGTGTAATGCTAAGCAGGGATCCTAGCAGCAAGTTTCCATTTTGTTTACTAGATGTTCTGCTTGTAAAACTGTTCAGAGATCCTTCCTGGATAAACTATTCAAACTTGGTGAAGTTCTTATTTATAAAGACCTTACTGACTTCAGGGGGAAGATAGGTTACTATAATTTTTGCAGGAACGTGTCCTGTTCCAGAAAATACTTTATTGCTTGAAAACACTGTTGCTTTTATTTTCCCTAGAGCCTGCAATGCTGTTCAGACAGAGAAATATATTTTATTCTAGGAACTTCTGTAATAAATGAAATGTTATTTATTCTATTTTTGCTACACTTTGCACTACAAAAGCATGAATATCTTTTAATAACTCATTAAACTGACAGTCATTACAGTAGATTAATTCAAAAACATTGGTGAAAACACTGTAAACTGTACTGAGGCCAAAATGTGTGCAATCATAAAAGTTTACTAAAGTATGCCATCTAGAGGTCTTTGAAAGAGCAGAAATAACACTTCAAGGTCTTCAGAGAGATATCACAATAGTACCTCTGTAACTATTTTGTCTTAACCATATGTAATCTTAGATAAAACTCAACTTTCTGCTTGAAACTATGGGCATGTGTGCATGTTTTGACTGGTGACAGGGGATAAGCTGAGGTTAGTTTCATCGTTTTTTCTGATCTGAAAAAACAATGTAAAATGGACTTGCAGTTTAAAGGTTAGAATTTTTATCCTGCGTGTATATCGCTAGATTTTCAGTTTTCATTCACATCAACATTTTGATGTAGAACATAAAAAAGACTTTTCAAATGGTGCTGCATAATAAATATTTGTATCATCTTTACAGTAAAGAAAAATAAATGAATCAAAGCCATAGGTAAATGTCCTCTTGTGAATATAGATGATTGAAACTATCTAAAACATGAGAAATGAGTGCACAGTAACGATTTTTGTTCCTAGGGCCTGCCTGTATCTTAACAGGTAGTGAAACTAAGCTTTATAATTTTGACAGCAAAGAAACTTCTGCTTGAAAATAAAATAAAAAATAAAATGGAGTAGCAGTAAGAGTGTTTATGAGGTTCATTCTGTAGAAAGGCATTCTGCAACAATCTTACAAGATAACAAATACATCTTCTCACATCCACTTCTTTTTTTTTTTTTCCTCCACTAAAAAGATCTGTAATCCTTACCTTGCTTTTTCATCAGTTAAACATGTGGCGTTCCTGTCAAGGTGACAATGCAATGGGCATTTTATTTATGTGGCAGGGCTGTAGTCATATCACTTTAAAACCTGGGAGTATGGGCTTTAGAATGCATTTTGCATGATTGAATACAGCAGGAGTGCCAAGTAAACATTAAACTTTGCATTTCAATTGAGTAATGTTTGATCCAGTGCTTTTTTAGTAGAAAGATAGATTCTGAACCTTTGGGTATGATGACGAAAAATAATATTATAGTACATATCCTACTCTCTCTTCCATAAATATCTTCTGAGATAGACACCTTTTAGATTGCAGCTTTCTCATCCCGGTTGCCTAGGCAAAACTGGACTTTATATGCCATAGCCCTTGTTGGTGCATTTCTGAGAACAAGAGGAGGAGAGAGAATGGGAAGTGGAAGCAAGTGGCCTCTGGTCTTGTTTTGAGTGGGATGAGGATTTAATATGGCACAAAAGTGCGTGTTTCTGAATTTCCTTTGTTCATTTAAAAGACAGGTACATGTTTATTCCACTTACATCTTTATTTTCAGACTAGAATGGAAGTGAGAAGTCCCAGTAGAACCTCCCCATTTGAAAGCAGGGAGGTTGTACAGGAACACACAGAGATCTGTCTTGGGCAACTCTGAGCTTTGATTCAAGTTCTGGTTGTGACTAATTACGTGAACTGCTTTTACCTTTTCCTGAAGAAAAAGCTGGAGGAAAGATGCTAGTGAAAGGACTTTCTCCATTTCCTCTTTCATTTTTCACTTTGACTTCACTATAAATGATGTAGTTGAGTACGCCAGTTATTGAGAAAGGACTAAATATTACATTAAAATTTCTCAGTGTAGCTTTGTAGCAAAAAAAAAAAAAAAGGTCTTTTGCACTTTTCTGGAGAATCAGAAATAAGCAGCAGGGAAGAAACTGTGGTGTTTTTTTAAGTTTAGATTTCCCTCAGGAGAAAAATCAGTCTGAGAGCCACTAAGGAATAAAGCAGAGAGAAGCTTGTGTCTCCAGCAGGCTCCGTGGCTTTCTGAGAGTGGAAGTTGAATTCGGTCCTTCCTAACCGAAGAAAGCAGGTCTGCCTTATTTGTATTGCAATGAAGCATATGATTAGATGAGATTACATATGTGTGCGGGCTTTCTTTTTTATGAATGATTCTCTAACATCTTGCTTCATTTATTACTTCAGCAGACCAGCATTACAAAAGCTGCTGGTCACAGGTTCCCCAAAGCAGCTGGCACGGAGGTAATCTCGCAGAGGCAGGGAGCGGCGTTCAGCCTCCGGTGGAATTGCACTTCTGGGTGTGCGCTTAAAGAGCCTGGGAAGGAGCAGAGCTGCAATCAGCTCCGCAACCTAGATAGTGATATTAACAAGTAATTAAAACTTGATTCCCTCCTCCGTCTTCCCCTGCACTGTTCCTCACCTACCTTTAAAAATAACCTAAAAAATCGGCGATGAATATTAACCTTTCTGTTGCTACAGAGAAACGCAACATGCGGTGGTGGATTAATAATTAAAATCAGGAAACTAAGAGCACGAGCACTCGAGGGAGTCGGCAGTGATAATGTTATTGAAACAGCCAATTTAAGAGTCAGAATTTCTCAAATAATTTATATGTTAACTTTTAAGATGACCTATGAAAGATCAAACAACGCATAAATCATCAGCAACTACACCAACTTTTTGCATAATTGGAAGTTTATAATCAGCCTGCTTCCCTGTCTCTCTGTTTGGAGAAACAGAATAGCCCCATAAGTTCAGAAAGCTTCTTAAAGGTGGACCACACAAATAAATGAGTTTTGAACACTTCAAGTAATATACACACTGCAGTCAGAGGAGAAGAGGTAGGGAAGAAAAAAGTAAGTGAGCTCTGTGCAGCCACCATTAGGTTTTTCCCTGTAATCAGGCCTGCCCTGGTATAAAGGTAGTCTGAGCATCTCTGGGTTGTATTATAGGCACTGGTATACTTGAACAAAAGCCATTTAGGTTGTGTAAGTACTGCTTTGAGTTGCTAGCCTTGTTCTAAAACTATGTTGGGTTTTTTTTTAACCCAGACAATGTTCTTTGTTCCATTTTTTTTGTTTTACTCTCATTTTCCTTCTGTCTCTTAACTATTGAGGAGAGCATCTTAGTCTGATCCCTGCTGGCATTCACCTGTAACGAATTGTTCTCCAAGCCCCTTCCTGCCGTTGCCCTTGAATTGGGCACCCAAGGCCCTCTAGACCTTGGGAAAATCTCCTGTGGGACGTGTGTGTCACACAGTGGGTTCTCAACAAAGTCCGTTAGTCCACACAAAAATTTGTTTTAATCTTATTGCATGCTTCTGGCTTGTGCAAAGTAGATGTGAAAGTCTGAGTGACACTTTTCCTCTCTTCTAGCTCTGAAGCTCCATCCATGATATTTCCTGGTGACAGCTCATCAAGCTATTGTTGGTTTAAGTTTTCTTTTTTTCTTTTTTTCTGGTTTTGTTTTTATCTCGACGTAGAGGTCATTGCCAAAATAATATTTTTTTCTCTCTTCACTTTTCCAGCTGCTGTCTCTTTCAATACCTATTTGCACTGAAGGGCCACTAGATGTGCTTTAGAGGAAGCCTGCCAAAATTTCAGAACCCTGCTGCTTCTCAGTGAGGGCAGACCACCCTCTCAGATATTGATCTCACTAATAAAGAGTTGCTATCATTAAAAGTGACTAGCTATGCAAAAGGCATTAAATCTCAGGGATCTAAAACTAAAAAGATGAGGAGTAAAAAGCTTTCCTGCAGTGAATTTTATTCCATATATGTTAAAGTAGGAATTTTTGTATCTTCTCCTGCAAGATCTCCTCTTGAGCACCCACAGAAACAAGAAACTAGGGGAGCCAGTGTTTCACGGTGAAGCTCTGAAGTCTTTATGAATGTTTAAAAAATGTGATAAACTTTGCTTTCACTAGAAGTGCAGAAAATTGCTTATTTGTCAGTTGAAAGATATCTCCTCTGCCTTTTCCCCTGTCCAAATGGTCTTGCTGTTGTCATATGGATTAAAAGTAACCATTTTCGTACCTGAGGTAAGTCCCTGTCATTAGAGAAATGAGGGGCAGCAGTGTGCAGTGTTTTGTCTGGAGCTTTTCTAATTGGGACTCTGCCTGTGTGCTAGAGGTCCTTTTGATTTTCAGCACTCCAGGAAGCAAGCTTGATTTAAATCATAACCTTGGAATTAAAATGTGTATGTGTGGGGAAATGCTTTTTAAGTAGTTTGGGTTTTATAAGAATTTATAATGACAAATAAAACCTTGAAAGTTTGCATTTCTTTTTCCCTCTTCATCACTTGTGTGGTTAGGCTGGTGGTAAAAGTATTAAGGCTCCAAACTCTTTCAAATCTTTCAAATTTAAAGGATGTTGTCTTTTCCACTGCCATGCCACGCTTGTTAATTCTATACGTGGCAGTAGCATCCAGAAGCCAGTATCATGATCAAAACCTTGTAACGCACTTTGCTGTACACTGAAGTAGGAAGACACAGTTTTTCCACTCTCCAAAGTCCCTGTCCTTCACTATCTTTTGGAGGGTAACGTAATATATGTTTTACAATATTAACTATTCAGCTGTGTTCATATATCACCTCTCATCCATCTCCCCCTTGACCAACCATCATTAACTGTTTGAACTCCTATGGTTATGAGAGCAAAGGTCAAGTTTGAGAAAATGCTTAAATGAATGAAATAGCACAGTGTGAGAAAGAGATAGACATGTGTATTTTTGAAACTTAATTGATGGTAATTTAAAGATAGCCTTGAATTCTCTCCACTACCTCCATCCTGCTTCTAGGTGCCTCTGATTGCCCTGCCTTCATCTCTCTGCTCTCCCTTCTTTTCCTGCACTGTACAGCTTCTTCTCACCCTGTTAGTCTGCTATACCCTCATTTGTATACCGTGTATTTTCCTTCCGTTTCCAGCACCAGGTATGTTTCTTCCCCCTTGAGCACTTTCATTTCCCTCTCCATCGCTCCCCCCACTTGCCTGAGATTTTCAATCATCATTTCATCGCTGTGGTCTCTGAACCTCCCTATGCTCACAACGCTGTACCTGCCACGGAAAGAAAAACACATTACTCCATTCATTTTAGAAATTATTTTACAATATGTCAAGATAAAAAGGCCTGGGGATATAAACAAGCTCGGAAATATTTTGAGATCAGGTAGACATAATTAGAACACAGACTGTTGATTAGATTGTTTCATTTTGCAACAATGCGAGTTTAATCATGTTGGAAATTGGTTACGGGATTTCTTGTGGAGATTAGATATTTCTATCGCGTTTTAGTCTCCTTTAATTACACAAATAAGTACTGGTTGTTTACTTTCTTTGGGTTACTTTTTTTTGGGTTACTTTTTCTCCTGTCAGTGTGCAGACGGTACCTAGGCCTGTTGTTCAGCAGCCACGTTAAGCGCGACCAGCCTCCTCGTGGCACCGCTGGAAGAGGAGAGGAGAGGTCAGTGCCCTTCTTCTTTCGTGAGAGGATTACTCTGTTTCACGATTCCCATTTCCTCCCTCTCCCCCATCAAAGCTCTGTTCTCTTCTGTCTGAAATCCCAGACGCCAAAGCAGAAGTTACTGCGTCCCGTTCAGGCTATACACAAGTGCCCTTCTTGAGCAAAGGCACAAAAATGGAGCCAGCGTGGCGATGCCTCAGCTGCTGAAGGTAAGTACAGGGCTCTGCTGCAGTGGCACGCACTGAGGGGGGTCAGAGCTGAGCCCGGCTGTCCCAGTATACCCTGCTAGAGCAGCACGGTGGTCTGCAGAGATGCCCCAGGTGCTGTGCTGCCATGCCAGTGTGACGACAACACCTGAGCTTAAGTAGCCTTTCGGGCACCATGCAGTGCTGTGGTGGCAGAGCCACCCCCAGATCTTCTGCACCTGGCTGTGCTCACCTCCATTCTCCTCTGCAGATGCACCCACACCACTGCACCATGCTTCTTTATTTTTATATATATGTGTGTGTGTGTGTGTCTCTCTCTATTTTTTTATATATACATATACGTAACTTTCACATGGGAAACAGCAGAAACATCTCAGCATTTTTCCTTGGCCTAGGAGTCTGCAGCCTCACTGAAGTCCAAGAAGATGCCCTCTTTCCTGACAGCGCGCCTTAGCTCCCCACTGGTTTCCGTGTCGCCCCTGCTATGTGTGGCACCGCTGATTTCCTGGGGAGGGGTAGCAGAGCTGTCTGTCCCCTGCCTTTGCCGCTGCACAACAGCATACGTGGCAACGGGGGATGGCTGGTTTATGAAGGCAGACCTAAAACTGCCATTCCCGCAGGTCGGGTTTCATACTATGGACCTACCAAGGTCAAACTAGTTGAGATGTAGATGCTTCTCCCAGGCTTCTGCATGCAGTGTGAGAGCTTGTTGCCCTTCAGTATGACAGAGGAAGTTTATGGGATTCCAGGAGACTGAATGCACCAAGCTGGGCCTCATAATCTTGTGGGAAAACAAATCCATTGCTTTCCCATGAGCCTCCCAGCTTTTGAGCCTCTTGGATCAGCTTCCCACACTGAGCTAGTCAGATTATTCGCACACCACCTGGACTGCCACCCTTGTACAGTTTATATGGCATCTAATCTACCCATAGGCTCAGCCTATGATACCAGTTCTATGGCTTTAAAAATATATTGTTATATATAATATATTATATACAATATATAATAATATATCATGTAGTATACATATAATAACTATACTCCCATAATTATTTCCTGGTTGCAGATTTTTTTTTTCCTTTTTTTCTTCCTTCTCCCTAGCTCCACCCTGATGTTTCAAATACATCTTTGGTGATTCAGGTCTGCAAGCAGTCTGCTTCATAAATTGCAGATACGCATTATCTTGTGGGCAGGCGGCACGATTTCCACCATTAATGTTTCCATAACACTAAGAAACGGATAACCTAGTGCAAGATTCTGTACTATTGAGGTTTAGGAACTCTGCATTTACCTGCAAGACTTGACTCTATGAAGTAAACTTTAAAAAATATTTTTAACAGAACACTTTTCCTGCAGCAGAAATCTGTTAAACTTTGGGTGTAACGAGTCTCTCTGTGTGACATCCAGTGTTCCACATAAAGGTGTAGGACATGTTAGAAGCCAGTAACTCTGTGTATATATATATATCCAGACAGCAATGTTGTCATTGTGAGCTTTTTTTGCAGGGAAGTGAGAGTAGTATGACAGTGCTAAAGGTTTTTGTATCTCTTTCCCCTGTGGATTGATTTTGAAAACTTAATTCTAATGTGTACACCGCTGGATTCACCTTCTGAGAATAAGAGAATCTGTTCTTAAAAATAGGTCAATACTGGGAGAAAAAAAGGGAAAATATTGAGAAGGAAATGGAAAAATAAATTGTGTGATACCAAGAAGATAATGTTGATGAGAAGTCCAGAGAAAGAGATGGTAGCAGAAAGATAAGAAGAGTATTCAAATATACAAATTTGAAACATATGACCAATAGAACAAATTAGAGGTGATTTTAATAATGAAACCAAAATTTTGATGAGTTATTTCAAGACATGAATGGAGAATGTTGTTCGCATGAGGACAGCTCTATCACTTTTTCTGTTAGACAGTGAATGTTCAGTTCTGCTTCCTCACTTTCTTTTTTTAATTGAAGGTTTTCTGTGACAACACTGCATTCCTTTCAAAGAAAACACTGCTCCATTGGTCACCTATAGCTCCAGAAACATCATCAAAACTTCATACAGTCAAATGGGCTTTGTGAACCAAAGGAAATAATGTGAGGTTCACAAAATCTCCAGCTTAACAAAGTTTCCCCCACTCCTAGTTCACCTGGGGTTTGAAGAAACCAGTCAGGCAAAGCAGTTCAAATCTGATGTTGGGAAAACTGTAAAAATTTAACAGAAAAAGGAGAAGGTTTTCTCTGTGCCACAGTGAATACCAAAACATATTTGATAACACTGACTTAATGTAAGCGTGATAAACCAGTTTTTAGCATAACATTCTATATTTTCTCTTTGCATAATACCTAGCAATTCTTTGGCAGTGTAATCCATAAAGGCAAAATAATACATAAAAGATGCAGCCCACGGAAGAGATGAATACAGGGCTTAGGTTTTCTTTTGAGGCCTGTGCTGTGCCATGAGAGGAAGCACGTTCAGATACCAAGGGAAGACTCTTCTGTCCATTCACAAAGGTCAGGATGTCTCACCATCTTTGCAATTTTGAAACGAAATCTTCATCAGTCTGACTGATGCTTTGCCTAGGCCAAAATCAGCAGAATACAGAATTTCAAGGTCTCTGGGATCAATGTGTTTTTATTAGCCCCTCTGTGCTTGGGTTAAAAGCACTGAGAGAGGTGTATGTTCTCTTGTAGGGTAAATTGTTCTCTTCTCAAGGCCTCGGTTACCTGAAACCCATTTCTTTATGAACTGAGTCTGGGTCATGGAGGTGACAGTGACTGACCAGGTACTGCCGGCTCTTCAGCTTCTTCTAGCAGTCTCTGGTCACAGTCCCACGGTGCTGTCCAGGGAAAAAAGTTCAATGTGTAAGTGATCATGGAGGATGGTTTGTAGCACGAGAGCTACAAGAAGCAAAGAAGGCCCATTGTGGCCAAAGTGTGAGGAGAGGTTATTTACACAGCCCATTTGGGTGAAGCACACTGTCTAGTGATTGCCTACAAGTCCTCTGTTCTGAGAGGTGGTTGCACTTTGTGTGGGAATCAGGAAGCTAAATAAGCTCCTAAGTATCGTTCAACATTATTAAACAGTAATAACAACGTTCTGCGGTTCCACATTATTTTCAGCCCAGAAGTGTCAAAATGCATGACTATCACTAATGAAAGCACACAACGTGTCCCTGAGACAGAAAATCGGTGTTCTTATTTTAGTGATGCAGATGATGAAGCAGAACATGGTAATGTATCTGTCGCAAGGACAAACACAGTAGGACTGTGGCAATGGCAGAAACGTTAACAGGATTTTTCTGTTGTAATCAAAAGATAGCATTTCCAGCAGGCCAAGAACTAGACTCTAGGCTGAGGATGGATCTGGGAGGAAAGTTGTACAATGATTATACTGATTCCTTCTCCCTTGCCATCGGCTTAATGTTATTTAATGATTGTTTTACAGTGGTGCCCCAGGGCTTTACTCCGCTAGGCTTCTTGGACACAATTAGAAAAAAAGATAATCCTTATCCAAAAGCATAGGTTATAGACTGCACTTCATCTGTTACAACTTTAAAATAACCAAGATTTCCCTGGGGGGAAAAAAATCGAGGAAAACTAAACTGAATGTCTGTATGTCAGCCAGAACACTGCATTTGGAGATTGTTTGAAATGTTCTCTCAGAGAAAGGAGATACAATATACTATGTGTACCATTTACTAATAAGTGAGAGAGACCATATAGCAGCTTTCCGGTATTTGAAGGGTGCCTGCAAGAAAGCTGGAGAAGGCCTTTCTACAAGGGCATGTTGTGATGGGATGAGGGGCAATGGTTTCAAACTGGAAGAGGGGAAATTTAGAATAGATATTTGGAAGAAATATTTCACTATGAGGGTGGTGAGGCACTGGAACAGGTTGCCCAGGGAAGTTTTGGATGCCCCATCCCTGGAGGTGTCCAAGGCCAAGCTGGATGGGGCTTTGAGGTCTAGTGGCAGGGGGGTTGGAACGACATGATCTGTAAGGTCCCTTCCAGCCTAAGCCATTCTATGATTTTATGAAATAAAGAACTAAAGAAATTAAACTAATTGTCATTATCATCATCAGTCCATTCCAATCTTGTCTGCAATGCAAACTGTAAAGAAAAGAGAAGGTGAGATTGATTTTTTTTTTTATTTTACTTTTTTAACTTTTTTCTTTTTTTTTTTTTTTACGTCTGAGGTAAATGTGCTGAACAGTAAATCCCAACCTGACAGATTTCATCGGGTCTCTGTATAACAAGCACTCTCTTTCAATCTTAAAATGTCACCACTGCATAAACCTTTTCAATGTTCCCTCCTGTTCTCTAAACCCTTTATAAACCCATTATGATTTTAAAAAGATTTTATTTCTTACAGCTACTGCATAGCGAAGGTAAAACCAATTTCTTTGTTTCCAGGATGTTGTAACCTGAGGTAATTTCCAGAGTGCTTGAATTGAAACTTTTATGAAGAATATACTCATTTGTCCCCTAACAAGAAAAAATGAGAAAGTATACATTGCTTAAGTTGCTAAAGATAAAAAAAATGCTCATAAATATGGTTGTTACTTTAAATATTTGAAGTATACTAAAGAAAGTAAAGAATGCTACAATTTTCACTGCAGCAGCCGACAGCTGGCTGGCTTTAAATCTTAGTGGAAACAACATTTCTGGATGCTCAGAGCCTCCACTGTTCCATTTCAGCTAAAGGCAGGATTACTTGAGCTGTATTATATCCTCCATCTCATTTTCAGCTCTATTGCACCAATTATGCAGCCTGGAAGCTTATAGAGGCTTATATTGAGTTTCAGATAGATATAAGAAAGTAGTCTATATTCTCTGTGATAAAAATAGTCATTAATTACTGAGTCTTGTAAACCGCTTAGCATCCTTCTTAATGTGGTACATCAGGCACTTTGCTGCATTCTATAGCTAATCACCAAAAAATAGAGTAGAAAAATACTTCATGAAGAATATGCTCTTTCTTAGGTGGAATTGAATGCTGGAGTTAAAGGGATGTACAGAAAAGGCTTAGCCACTTCAGTATGAATTTGCTTTTCAAGGGCTTCATTGTTTGTGTCTATAAAATCGATTAAATGTTGATGTTGAAGGCAGCCCCTTGTGCAGGGTTCATCAATATAATCAAATGCCTTCCCTAATCTGCACAGTGGTGTGATTGGATAGAAACAAAGAAGCTTTATCTAATTGGAAAAGATATCTTCAAGTAGGAGGGTGCCAGAGTGAACTACCAAAACCCATTTTAGACTTCTGAAAAGGACAAGAAAAACAACAAAGACTCGTTAAATTTTATACACGTGTGAATAATGCACCAACCAGTCCAAATATGAAATGGCTAATTATCATTCATCTATTTGTGGGCTTTCATACAATGGAAGACAACTGATCAATAATAATTTAAAAAACCCATTCAAATTTGTTTTTAAATCCCTAACCTTCATATTCTAAGTCTGCCAGAAAAGACCAAGTAAGTACTAAGTGAATAACTTCAGTTTTCATGGGTTTTTTTAGTGGGGTTTTTGTGTGTGTGTGTGGTTTTTTTGTTTTCTTGTTTTTTTTTTTAAGGGCAAGGTATTCAGTCTATTAAAGGAAAACTCATTTAACCTGTGTGGTTTTTTTAAACATTTATTTACTGCTTAATTTTTCTTCATTTTGAAAAGTGTCCATTTGCAGTTTTTTCTTGATTCTCCTGAGATGGATGATTTAATTACAGAAGCAACTGTTTTTAGGTCTTTTATGGCTTCCATTACCATAGTACATAAGTGCCTCTGTGCATAATTCATCCACATAAACACTTGCCTATCTAGTTGGGAAACAATATTCCTTCAACTCAGTCTGGAAACAGATAGACAAGGACACTGAAGATTTATCTACAACGTGGCATCAAGAAGGCATGTGCTCCCGAGTTGTGTGCCTCAGCCACACACCAAGTCTACCTAAGGATGAGACTTTGGCATGAGTCTTCCCATACCCCTTACGTTTTTTGTGGTGATGAAGCTAGGTGAGGTCATGGCACTGGCAGGCAGCCAGGGGATCTCCTGCTGGGTCGGTAGCTAGAGGGCACTGGGACTGTGGACTGCACAACATGAAGCTGCCTCAGAGTTTAGAGCAGGTAAGAGCACATCTACGTCGCATTCAGCTAGTGCTTGTGTTTGTAGACGATAGCCTAGGATAGTTTCATCCAACTTCGAGGAAAAAAAATGTATGTGGTTTACCCAAGGGAAAGTTCCTCTGATTTTACACTGAGAAGGAGAAGCACTGAGCTGTTAAACCCAATCTAGCACCAACTTCTCTATGGATAAACGGTGCTGGTGGAAATAATGGTATATTGATTAATATTGGCCCAACAAGAGCAATCCTAAAAAATTAACCTGGCTTGCATCCTTAAATCACTATAGCTGCAAAAGCACTATCAGAAGGTAAGTTTTTACAATAGAATTAGTGAATGTGGATCCACTGGCAATCCATTGGACTGACTAAAAGTAGACCCAGACTCCAAACTAATATTTAAGAGTAGTATGTTTAGAGATATTAACTGAATCACAGCACAGGTTTCATCTGTTCCAGAGCGACAACAGACTGCAGCCATAGAGAATCATTAGCAGATCAGCATTCATTGCTCACTGCAAAGTCCTTCAGGAGCAAAATGAAAACAAAATCCCAAACTTATCTGAGATATAACTGTGGACAACTGACTTCTGAATTCAGGGATAATTCCTTTGATCACCTTACTGGAAGTAAGTGCTATGACTGAACTACCAATTTAAAAAAAAACAAAACAACCTAACAAAAAAACCTGTGCTAACATTTAAGTATTACAACACCCTCTAAGAGCCCAGTTGTGAAACTGTGAACTTATCTTTAGGACATGGACATATACACCTCACAGCTTCCAAAAGAATGTTCCATCGTTGATGAAAGATAGCCTACTTTTTCACAATCGACTAATTTTAGTAAAAGTTTCAAATATGTCATCTCAGCCTGCTTTTCTAATATTTTCTTCTCACTTTCCTCCTCTTAACAATAACGTAAAGACCAAATAGGGTCTTACTCATTTATTTCTGTATTTATCCATGTCCCTTTAGGTTTGTACCTCTAATACGGAAGAGGGATCTTGGTGATGGAGTATCCAAGCACTGCATGTGGCTCTTGAGCTTCTGTGAGCAGGTAGAGGTAGTTGAATTCAGCCTGGCAGTTTTGAAAAGCGTCATAAACACCAGAGAGCCGTAAAGAGGTAAGGTTTTTCAAATTATTTACTATTAATTAATTTTAGTGAAGAGTACACTTAGCACTTTAAAGATGCAAAGAAAATCTTGTGCTGACTGAGAAAGGTAGCTGCATGAATAGCAATTTTTTATTTTCTCTGAGTATGTATTCTCATCTTTTAAATTTTATCCAGTGTTTTTCCTGACCTTCATATCTTTTGCAAGCAAACAATCACTATTCATGGCATTTTCTATCAGATTTGTTTACTGTTACATATTGGTTCTAAAATTACCAGTCTCATCCAGTTTTAATATTTTTTTGCCTTGTCACCAATAATATTACAGATTATGTCATGACTGTGCACCAAAAGTATTTGCAATGCTGTGGAAAGGAGAAATAAGCTCATTTAAAAAATCACATCCTTATTTAATTCTTTCATAATATTCCTTTATTTAATTTTAATAGGAAATGGGACAACTTGCAGTGCAGATTCTATAGCTTTTGTACACTAATTTACTCTTGATGCTTTTTTTTTTTCACAATTTACTGCAACAAGATAATTGTACTCACTGTGCTATGGTAAGTGAAAAAAGATTAGGGTATGTAGCATTCCAGTGTTTTTGACAGCCTGATGTATTGCAACTTGAAATGTACAAGTCCTTTCCGTGTTATTCTCTCTTGCTCATTAAAACTAAGAACAAGGTTTAGGAATCTGACACTACTTTTCTTGACTGCTTTTAAGAGCAGAAATAAGCTGTTTGCACTGGTGACACAGATCCCATTCACATGTTCATACTTGTGACCTAAGGGCTAATTTCAGCTTTCAGTTTCATTCTCATTTTCAATCTGAGACTGAAGGACAATGAGGATGGAGATGACCAAGTGGCACCTCCAATATCTGTGGAATCAGATGACTTAGTATTCTCCACTAACTACCGAGTAAGGGCAATACCTGGCTCTGCAACAATTATTTCTGTGAGATGCTAACCTAGGAGTAGGTATTACATACCTTTGTGTCTGGTGGAGAGGAGAAGACCAAATCCAATAACTTTTGTCCCATGTGACCTTAGAGAGCCCTCCACAGTACAGCCTGGGCTCTCTGTCACTAGCTCAGCTGTTATGTGGGTCTTGTCCAGTTTGCAAGGTTTCTCTTCTGCAGAAAGAGGAGGGCTAGGGGGAGAAAGGGGTTGGTGTACATCTGGCTCCTTTCCTCAAAGGACAGTTAGGATGTTGTGGATGGCAAACTTCTGTTTGGGGCCACAGAAGTCCCTTTAGAGTTAGCCATCAGGACACAATGAAACAGCATCTTTGAAGAGGTTTCTGCTAATAGGCTAAGTCCTGTGCAAATGCTCAAAACCAGGTAACTTCATAGAAACTCCTTTCCTCTGTTTATTGAAGTATATCTTGTGTTTTGGTAGAATTTAGATCACGCTCTGCTGCTTTCTCCATAATTCACCATGGATAACAGAGCAGGAAACTTCATACCAGAGAGGGGAATAAATAGGTCATGCAGCATAAAAGTCGGTCCTGGAAATAAAAGAATATTCCTGTCAAGTGTTTAAACACTATATGCACTTTTATTTCCTAAATGGGGAAAAATAAGTGATAACAATTCTGCCATGTGCCTTAGGATCTCTGGGTTGACACTTGGCTTGTGTCACTCATATACCTCCATAGGCATAAAGATCTGATTAGGAGCATGGTAGTTCAGCAGTACAGAGTGAAAGGTGGACTATTATTCCAGCAGATAAATGTCTCAATAAGTCAATCTGACTTTTGTACTTTGAGTTTAATATCTGCTGTGTACCAGCCAAACCAACCTTTTAGATTTAATAGGACAGTCTCTTGACTTTGTGAAAGTTGCAGTTCACTGGGCATTATTCCAAAAAGCATCCACTTCCAGTTCTGAAATGACTTTCAGGATCAAACCGTGCTTTGCATCTCCGGTTTCACTAAGATTACACTGTATCCATTACCCTATGAAAACTAAAGACAAAGTAGAAATGTCTTTTCTCTCTCATTTAATCATCACTGTTAAGAGTTACGGTTATAAGGGCAGTGCCCAGTGACAAATTTTCAGGTTATGGAGTACTGTGAGAACTGCTTGAGCCTGTCGTGGGAGATTTTAAATAAAGTGTCCTGTGAAAAACATATGAAGCCAAAGTTGTCTGTCGGCTGTGCCAGTTTAATATGTAGAAACAAATTTAAGGTGGCTTTGAAAGGTTATGTCTTTTACTGAAGGCGGAGTATTAAGAGTCTAGTAAGGGATTATAGAGCTTAACAAACTAAATGGTAAAATTTCTTTGTTGTGGAGTAGACAGAGCATTGCTGTAGCCTACCTGGAACAGAAATCTTTGTGTTTTCCCCTAAAGACTGAAAAGTTAGAATTTAAGTTCAACTTAAAGCTGGGCAAATAATAGGAAAAACAAATCACAAATATTTGGAATGATTTGGAAAGTGAAACAGCTGGCCATGTTTTGCTGTTTTTTATGTTCATCTCTTTACAACTATTTGTATTTGTGTGCGTGAAAATTTATGTGTACAAAAGTTTATGAGAAATAGATTTTTAGGTTGTAAGCTGATATCTGTTTCATAGTATACCAGATCCATATCAGGTAAAAGTGAAAGCAATAGATTTTTGGTTTTCCAATTAAATTTGTCAAAAAGCACTTTTCTCTCTCTTTCCCTGCTCATTCTCTCTTCCCTGCGTAGAACTCAGAGTAGGAATGGGCTATGATATTAGGAAAAAATTCTTCACTGAAAGGGTTACCAAGCACTGGAACAGGCTGCCCATGGAAGCATTTGAGTTGCCATCCCTGGAGTTTTTAAAAGACATGTAGACGTGATGCTTAAGAACATGGTTTAGTGGTTGACCTGGAAGCGTTACGTTACCGGTTGGACTCAATGATATTAAAGGTCTTTTCAAACCTAAATGATTCTATGAAAACCAGTTCCTTGCTGTCCCAACTACCACCATTACATATCTCCATATAGCAATTCAATATCGCCAATAATGAGACATCCATAATATTTGGGTTTTAGGATAATTATAGAAAACTCTAGATCAGATATTTAACAGTCCCACTGTAAAAATTCTTTTATATCCTTCACTGGGGTGACTGTTGATTTATCTTCATTGTGTTTTTTCTATACTATCTCTCTTTCTGTCTATCCATTATACACTTCTTCCCAATCAGAACTATCTTGATAGGCTGAGAAGGACATGGTGTTGATAACAATTTGAATCTTGTCCTTGAATATCTAAACAAGATCTAGGAGGACCTGTTTAAAGAAATTCCCTCCCTCTTCCTGCACACCCTCCTGCCTTTGCTGTTTTCTGTCATAAGTGAATAAGGAAGATATATCAACAGAAAGAGAGACTTCTTCTTTGAACCAAGCAAATCTTCACTGAAATACACTCTTCCCGAGGTTCAGTAAGAAGATATTATTCTTGTAATGCCTGGGGTACTTCTCTCTGTCTTCTCAGGGGAGGACTGGGGACACAGTTGATCAGCTTGTCACAGCAGTACTGGTGAACAGTAGAACTCTGAAGAGCAAAATATTCATGCATGCTCTTTATGTGCAAGCAAAGAGCTGCCGCATCATGCTGGCAGAGGAGTCTGTGAGGGGGGGTTCTGCCCTCAGACTGCAGCCTGGGTCAAGCAGCTCCCCAAGCCACAGCAGCGAGCAAGCTTGCATTAACCATAGATTCCTCTTAGACAGGGTGTTAGATATCTCTGGTCAGCTCACCAGGTACCCCCATTAAAAGTTACCTTATGGTGCTGAGAGTCATGAAGGAGCCAGGAATGTGTGGCTGGGCCAGGAATTGCCAAAGACATTGCCATACCATACCAAGAGGTATGTCTGGGTAGCCAGGCGCCTCACTGCACAGCCCCGCATCAGCTGAAGCAGAAACCTTTGAGGTAGACTAGACTCCAAGTGACACAGCCATACATCCTTGCAGTGAGAGAAAGTGTGAACACTTTCACTTCTCTGAAGATTACAGCTAACTTTCCTGGAATAATCCAAAACAACAGGTCAGAGATACTTAAAGAGGCCCAGAAAGACAAAGGTTTGGAATATCTTAACAAGAAAACCCAGACCCCCTCAAACTTTTTAATCCATTAATCTGGCTTCCCTTAATTGCCTTTGCTTCAGTCTCTTTCCTCCATGAATGTACTTAAGTATAATGAAGTGTATCATCAAGAAAGGGAAAAACTGAAACATCCTAAGGTGACCTACTACAAACAGCAATATTAATTCTCTAAACACAATTTTAAAGTATGTCATTGGCCAAATGTTGCTGACATACCATTTCCAAATAATTACAGGCTCCAGTCAGATTCATAAAAATAAAAGTATGTTTGTGAACAATTCTTTTACTTAATTGTTTGCTGTACATTACCTGTACACAGGACAAATGGCAGTAGCAAATGTATAGTTCATGTGCTACTTAAGAGTTAATGGCTTCCTTCAGGAGTAATAAGAATATCGTGACTGATGGTGAACATGAGAAGACAGCGTGGCCAAATTAACAGTGAGAATGTGTTTCATAAATGTAATAGTATTGAACTTATTGCCATATTGGTATTTGGCTAAATTCTTTTCTTGGCTAATAATCAGACAGATAATTCTAAGAGCAATCAGATCATTTCAAAGTTGTCCAGTATTTTCAGGTGGCTATAATTTCTTTATTTTCTAATTTCATCTGGCTATCAAGCAAGCATTGCTTTCTCCCGAAGGGAAGCAACATTGTAAGAAAAGGCGTGGTAGATTTTGAGATACATACAGCCCTTTAACTCATCCGCTTTTTAAAATAAAATAAATTAAATGTCCATGTAATTCTTAGCTACTTATATTTTATTCAGATTAAGTATAACTGTTTTAAACTAATATTCAATATGCACATCTGGAAAACAACAGAGGGGCTACTAAAATTGACTGCAAATCTAATATTCCTCTAGCCAGCACAGCCTCGAGCTAAAAAGCAGTTAACATGCTAGAATCAGACAGCTCTTCTGCTTCCTCCAGAGTCTCTAGCTCTGCATTATAAAATACTGAACTGCATTTTCAAATGCTTTGCCAAAAAGAGCAATCAGTGTTGTGCTATTTAAAAAGCAAGGGAATAATCCTATTCATCTTTCATCTGAAAACTTCCTGGGAAATTTTGGGGAGCTCCTTGCATGAGGACCCTTCCCCATCTTCATTCTGCAAATGCACCTAGCCATTGAGTTGAGTGGTGCATGAGCTCCCAGACACCTCTCTGTCTGCACAAACCCTGAGAAAGCTTTCCTTTTCCAAAGTTTGTAATTGGCCTTGCTAACTGTAGCTGGCAGACAGCATGTCAGGTGTTTCCATTCTTTATTTTGAACTCAGCTTTTGTCCCTCTGTCGTGTTGCTAACTGCAGCAGAACGCACTAGTGGACAATGAGTGCTGAGAGGGGTCGAGTGTCTTCGAGGTTAAGATGCAAAATCTTCACCCAGATAATGAAAATTGCTCTGTTGACGGGGATTACACATTTGAGCATTGACCTTATGTCATCCAAGTCAGTTTAAGATGCAGTTTTATAAAAGACTGCTTTAAACATAACTCCAAATTACCTGTGGAGGTTTTTTTTGGTTGCTGGACAATGAGGAAGAGGAGAGAAGCTTCATGAAAGTATCATGTTTCCAATGTTTTTATGCATAGTAAGTGCTAGTTCAGCTCATGTGTTGTTTCATTTTTTATTCTTTCCTGAGGTGGCTTCTCAGCTTGTTGAAAAGCCACATTTGTCTTCTTGGACAGGAAACAATTATGATTACATCTTTTCCATGACTAATGATGGGACATACAGTAGGGTGTGTAAAATAGTGAAGTAGCATGGTGTATGGGGGAAAAAATACTGTGATTTTTCCTAGCAATTAACAAGAAGAAAGACTAAATCGTTTGCTCAGTAACATGACTGGTCTGTTGGTTTGTTTCATTGGAACCCTGGGAGTTAAGTATGTGGCTCCTAATGAAAGCCTATTGGGTTTAGGCACCCTTAAGTCTTAGCCTCCCTTGTATCTCTTGGAATTAGAAAGTGGATGTGTGTAGCAGATGTTCCCAGCCCGCTTTGCCTCATTGTAATTCCTACAATACTTGGTTCCTTATCTTTAACCCATTTCTGAAATCGATGGTGTCAAGCCTCTCTGGCTTCACATAATCTAATATGTTTTTAAAAATGATTTTTCTTGCCATCTTATTCTTTCCGCCTCGTTTCTGCATCTTCCATCGACTTTAATTAAGCTTTCCTTGGGCTTGTGACCTTGGTGAGCTTTTAAAAATAAAGTGAACTGACTTGCAAGGTGATTTTTCCCAATCTTTTGTAGCCCTGCTGGAAATTCACTTTGTGAGGTGTTTGAAAATATAGGCTGTTCATTTGGGATCGTCATATGTGCACAGAGTGGCAACAAGGAGAAACTTCAGCCTTCTAATTACTACATTGTAGAAAATAGCTTATTTCTCCATAATTTATGCTTTGACTTTTCAACCCCTTTAGGACCTAACTATACACTGTTGTTTTTTAAAAGAACGATAGAAAAAATTTGTTCTTTCAGGCAAGCAGTATTGAAAGAAAGCCTTTAAAAAAAAATGAAGTGCAGAGTAAAAGATGTGCAGAAATGCCTAACAGAGATTCTCAGCATGCTTGTTATCTTCCTTACCATTTTTTTTTTGCCAATAAAATCTCAGAATAGATGGGTAGAAGTAGATGACTCTTCCTAATTCCATTTATAATTACATTTGGCTGGCTTCTGTCAAAGGTCTGAATAGTAGCTCTTGTCCTGATTTTCACTGCTATGGAATCTACATATAAATCACTGCACACTGTCATACTCTGGGAGGCTGAATATGAAATACCCTTAAAGCTGACATTATAGGTACTAGATCTACAGAGAGTCTTACATGCAGAATGACTAAATCAGGCTAAAACTCGAAAGGATTTTATTGTTTGTTAGCTTGGTCTATTCTTTCTTACTTGGAAACATTCTTTTTGTTAGTTCCTGTGCTTTGTGGATGGTAAGGAGTGTATGACCCCATACAGAGCTTTATGCAGCTTTATAATTACTTGCCTTTGCAGAGGCTTCTCTCCCTGCATTCATCGGGGAGCTGGAGGAGTTAGCAGAGTGAGTGTGACCTGCCCAATACTGGCCCTTTAGTAAAAATCACATCATGCTGGAGCACCCGCTCAGGTCAAGTAATGAAGGCAGTATTAGATGTGACTGCACGCACACAGCAAACTCACAGTAGAAAAAAAGAAAAGCTGTTATAGGCATTTCATAATGTAGTGAATAACACAATAAAAATCTTAGTAAAAGCTGGCATTCAGTATTATGTTGAGGTAAACATTATGGTGAAGACTACAGTGTACCTTGACCTAAAGACCTATAGTAGCACAAGTCTTCATTTGTTTTGCAAGGAATGTATTTTGAATTAGTCACTACTTGTTAAGACAGTAAGCTCCTTTCTTTTGAAAAAAAGCAATCTCTTCAAATAGAGTATGCTCAGTCTTAGCAAAGATTAAACCTTGAATTAATCGTGACTATCTGACATACTGCTAAATTTAGCAAGCCTTCTTGATATGGTGCATTTAAAACTCTCCTAATTCCTAGTATTCCTCAAGCCGTATTCTAGTATGATGCAGTTTTCCACTGCAGACAAGGCCTTTAAATGAGGTTGTGAACAACATCAGGTTTGTTTTATTTAAATGCCTTAGTACCTACCCCAACAAACTGCATCAGATCCCTGCAGAAGTATTCAATATTCTGTTTTTAGAACCAGAAACAGTATATCAGTTCAGCAAAGTGTGATAACTTCCTAACACAGCTGCAGTGCTTTCGAAATCCAAGAGCTCTGCACAGGTGTATACTGCTCTTGGAATGAGATTGGGTGTCTCTAATGTACTGCTGCAGTGCTCTTTATGGACATAGCCTCACTGAGTAAGAGGGGATGACTCACCACTGTGAAATTAAGCATGTGACTTCATATGGTACTAGATCAAGGCATAACCCTGGTTTTAAAGAGCATTGACATTTAGGTCAAATTTAATGTAAGGTATTAATAATGTCATAAAATTATTAACAGCAACTCCTTGCCATCTATGAAAAGTGAATGTTTCAAGCAGCTATGACATTAAAGACACACCAGCTTTCTTTCTCTTCCCTTTTTAATCCTCTAGAGTCACTCTACTGTCACTATTGTATTTAAGAAAAAAGTTAGAAAAAGAATGCTGAGAGCAGACAGATTGCAAATTATTTTTCATGTGCATTTTTTCCCCGTGAAGCACTTCATGCTATTTTAAAATGTATTTGAATGGTTTTCTGCTCCACTTTTGCAGCCTCCACTAAGACTGCAAGCCTTGAGGCTTTTAAATAGACTTGTATTGAAAGACATGAGATGATGAAGGAACAGGAGAGCCACTCCTCAGAAGAGCCTAGACCTTTGGACAATACAGATGCTGCCTTTAGAACCAGAGAGGCACTATGTGCTATTCCAGCTGTGTGGTGGCATGAAATGCATCCTTTTGCCTGACATTTTACCTATGCAGATACTATTGCCGTCACAGAGTCTGTTGCATTCTGTACAGACATCCTGCTCTTAAGAAAGAAATACCTTTTCTTTTTTTTTTTTCATAAGGCTTGAATTAATTCATAGATGCGTTTTTGCAGATTGGGGGTGTTTGAGGGTGGTAGAATTCCTTTCCTGTGCTGAGACACAGAAATGCAAATGTTTTCCTAGACTTACTGAAGATGAATGGCAAGCCCTTAAATGTCTGAGTATAGATCGATGTTCGATTTAATAAATCTGGTAGATAAGGGTAAGGCTTTTTTGTCATAATCTGGAATATGTACAGTATCAGCAAGAAACTCTCAGGCAATTTTATTTTGGTATCTGAAACTCAGCATCTCTTAAGCGACTTAGAGATAAATTACCACTTTTTACAGTCCCCTTTGGAATCCATATTTAGTCAACAACATTTAGGATTCTGTTTAAAAGAATTCATTGCTCCCTGTACTGTTGGTACTAGCTAGCATTCACGCAGGATAGATTTATAAGCCTGATTTTCCAGCCGTATTTGCAGGGATGTTCTGGAAATTTCCTTTTCTCTTACAGGTACATCCAGACCAATGAATATGCTTCCAGTGCCTTAAATTCATTCCACATTAGAGTGAGTGCCTGCTCAAGGTATACTATAGCAGAATATTAGACCCATTCTAGGCTTGTCTAATAAGTTTTAAAATGGATATTTACAATTAAAAAATATAGGCTATTTGTATTGATAAGCAGATCCTGGGTTAGGGGTCGAGTCCTTGAATATGGTGCTGCTTTATTAGCCAGCATTCTGGGTCTGGTGAAACTGCCAATCTGATGTTCTGCCCACTTTGATTACAGAGCAGAGCAGCACGAGAGGAATGTTGTCTCCTGTGTTGGCTGTCTTACAGGAGGTATCCTGGCTTTAGTCTGATTGTTTGGATACTTGTTATATCGTACACTTACCTTCCAGATTTGCACAGGCTAAAATATATATTAAACCAGATCTTTGACATTTTACATGTTTCAAGTTGATGTAAATTAGAAGTTTGTTGCGAAATTCCTAAGCAAAATTGCATAAATAGGGATGAGGATGTCAGGTGACATTCCTCTGGAGTTTTACACCTCTAATGTGAAAATGATCTGTATTCTCAAGTATAGAGAACAATGACGACATGCTTAAGTCAGGGTGATAGGTGAATCATTTTGCCTTTATCATATCTTATGATAAAATAGATTGACTTTTCAATATATATAAATTTTCATGTTAATAGTTGGTGAATTTCCTTTTCATTTCAGATATCCACTGAGCCATTTTTTCTTGTCATACTGTTTATTCCTTAGATCAAAAATTTATCTTGCTTTCACTTTTATTTCAAATGTGTTCTTAAACATTTGTCTGACTGAAATATGATTATGATTAAATGCATACATAGTGCATTTGAAATAGTCCCATCTAAACTTGATGCTGAATCTTCCTGGCTGGAGGATAGTTTCACATAAGAGAACACGTAGATAGGAATTAAACTTAAAGTGTCTGACAACTAACATTCTCCCAGTCAACTTCAACTTCAAAGTAGATTTCTGTTCCCATTTTATTGTTATTTTCACTTTCTTCTGTGGGTCCAGTTCATGGAGTCTATATGGTTGATGTTTCTGAAAGCTTTTCATAGTTAGTTCTTATATTTGCTATACTGACCGTATACACAAGAAGGAAAGTCCTGCGATTCTGAAGCAGCTCGTGTGAGAGCATGCATTCAAAATGATGCGTATGAAGAACACCTGAAAATTTGCTTTTATAGCCAGTCTGATCAATACCAGTTACTGAGGAAAAAGAAGTTCTGTATCTAGACACACAAGGATGCATCTGTTATGCTACAATAATTTTTTAAGGCAAAGTACACAGCCACTTGAAAGATAGTAATTCATTCTTCAGAGCTTCCTGTTTTCCTCTCTGACTCGAGTTGTCATGATCAACTTGTCACAGCTATGTTGCTTTGAAGAAAGTTATTTCTATGACAGACAAATACGTGTGTTGCATGAATATGTATACATGCCTTAAATCATTATTGTATAACACATTCTCAGGCACTACTGCATCTATTTGCAGAATATCTGGACTTTTTGAATTTTAATAAGCCACCTCTGACAAAAATATCTGAGAAGCTTCCTACTGCTGGAATATCCCCTGTTATGTGTTCCTATACCTCTCCTGGGTAAAAGAGTAAATGGGTTGAGAACAACCAACTAAGACGACCAAGATGAGAGAGAATGCAAAGAGAGATGGTCTCAAGGAAGAGAAGACTGAATAGTTACAGGATGGTGAGCTGAAGTGCTGCTAGACATGGAGGGACAGAATCACTCCAGCTGTGGCAACTGAAGCCAACTCCTGCAGCTCATTCTGCCAGGTGTGGTTATTTTATCTGCATTGGGATGGTGACAGAAGGCCTTGACAATGATGAGTTAAGTTGTTAGATAGTGTGTGAAGATTCAGGCCATTTCTGAACAACCTACAAGCTCAACAAAACAATCGAGTTATCCCAATTTATAATAATCATTAGGAAGTAAGTGCCTAAATAGATTTATGGATCTGTTTCAGCATGCCTAGAAAGGTCAGATGGGTGTCTGAGGGCCACAAAGTAAACTAAAAATGGAGAACACAGGGAAAAGATCTCAGAGTGTTTCAAAGCAACATGTGTGTAGCCTTGATACTGGAAAGGTTCATGTTTTGTTTGTTTAAATTTTGGGTTGGTTTTTTTTTTCTGGCCCTGTTGATGATGAAAGTTTCTCTCTTCCTTAGGTTAATATAAATCAGGAATAGTAAAGTGCAAAATTTTATGGTTTTATTTTTCCAAAGTGACTTTTTCTACTTACGTCTCATCATTGGAAAATCCTACCTCAAATACAAGGTGTAATTAAGGGCAAAGATTGTCTCTTCGGAGGATCTTGGGGCAAATTTTTCTTGTCAATATTAGGGGAAGTTAAGCAGCTATGGCAAAAATTTGCTTATGATGAATTTTTCCCCTTTCTAGTAATGTATTAAATTAAACATCCCTGCTGATGTCTTTGTTTCTTTTAGGCACTGCCACAATTATATTAAAGTCAGAGAGTAGGCGTACTTGCTACCCCATCCCTGGTGGAGCTCGCTCGCTCTTTCTTTTGCTTTCCAACTTTTACTGTGATGGCAGTTCAGACCAGCTAAACATTTATTCCTACATTTCAGTATGCTCAGTAAGGAATACAGATGTGTCTCTCTCATAAAACCTGCTGTAGATAAGTAAGAGTTTGGACCAGTGTATTTCTCTGAGACTTGGTGCTTAGTTCAAGGGAGTTGTATCCAGCCCTGTTCAAAAGATGTAGCTCATGTTTTCTGAGCTCAAGATGAGTTGTCTTGGTAAAGACGAATTCCTTGCTTGCATGGTGGTGGTTTTTTTTTGGTTTGTTTTTTTTTTTTAAAATAGGAACAGGTGTATTGGGTTAGGAAATATTCTTATTTCAGAGACCTGAAAGGAAACTCCAGCTGTCAAAATGCAGTTGAAAGATGAGAGAGGCAGTCTTCTCATATAAGAGGGAATTGAGGTGCACTGACTGATAGCATCTGCACACGCAATGTATACAGCTTAACACTTCTGAAGGCTGACCATTCGAGATCTGTCCTTCAAGGCTGCCTTTTTGCTCCTGCTCCAATTACACTTGCTTAGGAGAGAGAGGGATGGGAAAAAAGACAAAACAAATGGCCCATAACAGATTTCTGGTTGACAGCATGGATTCAGGGGAGCTTGTTATGGTGAACAGATATTACTTTCCAATACCTCTGCAATAAAATTTTGCTGTCAGCAAGAATCCATATTTTTACTGAAAAATAAACCAAGATTGTTTAGCCAGATGTATTACAATAAACCTTGGAGTGTGACTGGGGAAGAACACATGGCTAGTAAAGAAATAAATCTGTAAGTTAAATGTATTTACTGCCAGTTGATATAATGCAGGGTTTTATGTACTGCATCAACTTAAATTTAATGTCTAACCGAAAAAGAAAGCACTTCAAAAGGCATATTATAAAAAAATAAAATCAAAGAGAGAGAAAAGGGAGAGAGAAATTATTAAAATCTGTGTTAATAAGTTGAGATCTCCTTTGCTGGAGGCATGTTTAACGTTGGAGAACAACCAGAATATAAGAATGACATTAAAGCTTTGTAGTAATGATGGAGTTGTGCAGTTAATGTGCATTGCCAGAGCTGCAGAAAAATAAAAAATATGATCACTTATTAAGGAAATTTGTTTTAAACTGACTGATACAGCTACTAGCTTTTCTACTGGATATGAATCCCAGGGATTAAATTAACCTAATTTGTCACAGATTTTAAGATTTTCTACCTGCCCATAGAATCATAGAATCATAGAATCATAGAATTAGTGAGGTTGGAAGGGACCTTTAAGATCATCAAGTCCAACCGTTAACCTACCCTGAAGAAAAAAAAAACAAAAAACAAACCACCCCCAAAAAAACCCCACCCAAAACAAACCACCACCCACCCACTTCTAAACCATGTCCCTAAGCACCTCATCTACCCTTTTCTTAAACACCTCCAGGGATGGTGAANTCATCTACCCTTAAACACCTCCAGGGATGGTGAATCCACCACCTCTCTGGGCAGCCTAGTTAATGAGTTACTATATAAACTATCTACCATAGTGCCAAGCAGCACAGCATTTTCCCTTTTTTTTTTTTCTTTCAGAATAATATAAATGTAAGTGCCTCCTATTTAAGTGCAAGAGCTTCTTGCCATTCTAAAACTGGCAACTTTCTGAGTCATCAGGGAACGTCAAGGCAGATGGTTCCCAACTAAATCTCTCTCTTTGCCTGTGTGCTGAAGGCTTTTTTGAAGGCTTCTCTATCTTTCCTGAAGCACTCTAAATTTGCATGAAAATGGTTACTAGAATAGAAATCTCTGAGGATTATTGATAGAGCATGATAGTGGTGTGGGTTCCTGTAACCATGCTGTGGGTTAATAAAGGACAAGTTAGTGAGTTACAGAAAGTCTGTGTCTTTTTTTTTGTCTTAAATATAATGTAAATACTTATTGATTCCACAAAGATATTGTGAGGCTTCATTAAATAAATATTGCCTTTTACAGGAATACAACATGTATTAGCTAAAAACTAGATGTTGATTTGAATTCAGTAGTGTCAGACCATTGTATTGAAGGAATTCTTGATATAGTTTAGTAAAAAGCTGAGGTTTTCTTTTATTAGTATTTTGTATGTTCCTAAATGTTGCGTATAAGATACAGAACTGTAAATTACTGTTACTTATTACCCATTCTCCTTTCTGCATGTAGGTTCTGGCAGTTCATCAAAAGTAGCAGAAAAAAATCCAATAAAAGAATCCTCTTGGATTTTGTACGTACAGTACTTGTATGAAACAAAAGACATTCTGGTGACTTAACGGTCTTGTATGGGCGCAAACTTGAAAGAAGTGGTTGGTATTTTTGTTTCTCCATCTTTGAAAATCAAAACCAATCTGCAGCTGGCTTAATGCCTGGCAGTTAGTTACAGCCGCAAGTTAAATCTGTCAGCTGAGAGCAGATAACCATCCTGCAGTGATCTAGTTGAGGAACTTGCTCAAGCTGCGCCGTGCCATGGATGCTGTCACGAACGAAGTGGAAGATGGCAGCAACTGCTGTGTTCCCGTTAACTGTCCTGATGACGATACTGGAAATCAGGATCCTCATCTTGGAAGGGATTAGCCTGCATTCAGAGGGCCTGCACCTGCTTTTATTGAGTTCAGAGGCAGCTCTGAAAGGGGTTAAAGTTAGCTGCTAACAGTACGTTTGCAGTATAGCAGGAGTGATCACACTTTTACCCACACCCCTCCTCCCTTTTTTTTAACAGCAATTAATTTCATCAATTACCCTTCCTCCTTTCTGTTTTATTGCTTAGACACTGCCATGGCCACCTTTGCACCAGCGTTGCAATAGTAGTATCAATTTAATTGGAGGCTTACTGCACACCTCCCACAAACCCCACTGATTACTGATATGGGTGGTACTACTGGAGCATGAATGATATAGGGAGATACAAGGGAGGGAGAGGTTTAAGGCTGGAGGTGCCAAAAGGAGTATCTATGAAGCCGTCTTAAGATGCCACTTCCCAGCAAGCAGAACTGACTCACAAGTAGGCTACAAATATGCAGCCTCTGTATAACTTGAGCGTCTCATTTTCAGTCAGTTAGTATTCCTGTGGCAGAGGCAGTCATGCATCTGTTCAGCCCACACTCAGAGATGATCAGCTGGGATCCGGGAGCTGCACGAGTGCATGAATTCAGGGATGACCCTGCCATAAGCTGGATGAGAAACACTGCGTTTCAATTTGGATTGAACTCCACACCACTGTGGCTTTCACACTAGAGCTGGCTCGTTTCTTGTTGATTTGGAGGACAAGCCACTAGAATTAGTACCCGTGGGGAAATGAGCTCTGCTGACTGATCTCCCTGGTAAAAGTAAAGTGGAGATAACATTATGCAGTGTCTAAAGGTACAAAGCAATTAAAAAAAGCCACTGGTGTCTTCAATGAAAAGCAGCAGAAAAAAAGATTTCATTTCTTTTGTCATTTGTCATATAATCTAGTGTGCCATAACCAAAAGAATGTTTACTTTTTGCTGTTATATGAAGTAAAAAGGGTCATACTTAATTGTTTTTATTCAACTTTTAATTAACTTTTTATTTTAAAATGACTGGGACAGCCAAGTGGCAACAAAAATCTTGCTTATAATGACTGGAGAACCATTTTAAAGTATTCATTCTGGACAGTATTCAGTGTGGAGAAAAATCTAGGGATACTAGTATTTTCACATTGTTCAAAAGGTTTTTAAGGTCAGAATAGATTATTCTGATCAGAACTTGACCTCCTGTCTGCAGCATGTGCCACAAAACTTAACTTGTCAAAGGAGTTTCTTTTTCTTCTTGCTTCCTTTAGCTCGCCTTGACTTGCTTACTGTGAATATTCAGGATCTGACAGGCTGCAAGAAAAATATGCTGGAATTTAGAAAACATACCCATCAAATCGAATGGGTAAATAGTCTGAGTCTAATATCCTGTTTTCAGGGGAATCAATCACCACAGTGTTGTTCTTTTCTTTAGTGCATATACGTGCACATACTTCCTACTCATCCTGAGTGATTAAACACTTACAGAGAATGGCTTACCTTCTCATAGACCTTACTGACCTAATTACTGCAGTGGATGAATTCGCATTTCTGAAGAGGTTTTTTTGCACAGCTCAGGTTTTCCATTGAGGCCCATATTGGGCTTTAAAGGCATCTATCATGGGCCTTATGGTACACAAAATGCACAATCAAAAATTATTATTTTCACATCAGAAGGGAGGATATGTAGCAAGAATCAGACTGTTACCATCACCAGCTTCCAATTGTTTTAAATGACTTTCCCAGTTTCCTGAAAAAAAAAAAACCCAAGGCAATACTCATTTTACAGATAGCAAAGAGAGTATATTGACTAGGTGAAGGACTGCAATTGAGATCCTTTTACTCCACTAGTTTTTAAAGCCACCTCTACTTACCACTAGATCTTTTATAATGTTGTTTATATCATTATATCTTAGAGCTCCCTATCCCAAAAGGTTTTGGGGAACATCTGAGAATATATATTTGTATTAGGTCAGATTAGGTAGAAGGAGACTCTTTTCTTCTCACTTATTTGTCATTCTTTTTGGTCTTTAATGTTCTCATTGTTGGGAAAAAAAAAATCACTTGGGCTAGCCTCTTTCACCTATTTGGGTCTACTTCAGGGCCTCGTCTATAAAGGAACATACCATGAGAGTGAAATGGAACAAGCACCCTCGGCTGAAAGTTACAGCACAGGCACAAGTAGCTGGGTTACCTCTTGGCCAAGCCCAATTATGCTGACACCTGAGGAAAAGTGACAAGATTATCAGGCTAGTTTTGACAGCGTTAGCATGGACTGAAGGCTTTTATGCCTACTTAGGACCTACAGCAGAGATGACCCAGTTAAGAGGAGTGCCCAAGTTGAACAATACTAGCTCTTCACACATCTGCGTGAGGAAAACAAGCAGATCCCCTTAACTAATCATGTTAGCACTGCTGACAGCCTTCGCCGTACCTCCACGATTTTCCAGCTTTGTTGCTGTGCCAGTGGGGTTGCATTCGGGGGCTGGTGATAGCATGTGCATCGGGCTCTCCTTTGGCTCGTCAAGAGCATGGTGGATTACTCTCACAATTTCATGTTTCGGCTGCACTCGCAGAGAACTTCTCCAACAGCTATAGCTGCTATTTTTAAGCAGCCACGAGAAACTGATTTATCTGTCAGTGCAGGAGAATGTGCTTTGCAAAGCAGTAAGCCATGTATCTGGGTCACACACTGCATGGTGTGAGGCAACTGTGTGCAGTTCAGTCAGGAATTCGACAGCTATCAAATGTTGTTTTTTGGGGGAAGGAGAAAAGAATCCTCAAACAGCGGGGAAGGAGTCATCTTTGGGATAAAAATCACCATATGCTAAGCTTCTGTTTTGCCACAAGCTAGACAGCCGTACTTTAAAGACTGTCTAGAGGGATAAAGGAGATCGGTCTCTTTATTCCACAATTTTTAACAAAAAAAGGAAAAGCGAGCACTTTTTCATTGTTTGCAGCTTTGTTCTGGACATCAATAACTGGAACAGGTACCTGTAAGCCCCTTTCTAAATGATCCTAGCCTACTTATATTATTATTGTAATTTTAAAAGCATTTGCGGGGGTGGGGCGGGGGGGTATTTTCATTATAAAAGTAGCCTAACCTACCATTCTTTAGGGTAAGAGAGGGACGAAAAAGCAGTCTTTATCTCTCCTGTGAGAGTCTGAGACAGGCAAGCTTGTTAGCTATGCCATTGCTCTCCAACAGCTTCACTGGAAAATGAATTGGTTAGCTATTGGCCGTACCGTCTCGTGAAGGGGAGAGTTGTGTCCCTCAGCTTCCACAAGGCTCCCACCTCGAAAGCAGCTGCTATGAAAACTGCAGCTCAGGGAGTTGGGTAGGCCGCAGGCTCCTCTGGAGACTGGAAAGAGCCTCAGCTGTGGTGAGAACGACGGTGAGGGAAGATCACCAAGCTGAGGAGAGCACAAGCAATTTCAGCCCAGGAAGCCAGTGAGAAATTAGAAGACATTGGGGGTTTTACTGCTTGAGACCATGGTCTTAGGCTTGACCTGCCCCTTAGAGAAAGTGACAGGGCTTAATTTCTACTCCTTTGACAATGTAATCCTTTAACGGGAAGAAAAATATCTTTCTTTTATGTAACTATGAAGTCCAGGCAGATCAGAAACAGGCCTGGATCAGGATCAGTCAATATTGATGAATCCTTCTAAAGCAGCTTCAGATAACATGCTGATTACATTCCTAAATTAAATTTTAGATTGGTGGCTTTTAAATGACAGAAGAAATTTTGGGTTGTCTCTTTGGTTTGCTGAGGACCTGCGGATTAAGGATTTATTGGTGTGGATTGACCAGGGTTAGAGGGTGAGTAGAGCTAGTAGAGCTTTGGTGGCAAGTACAAGTGCAATACAAAGCAGAAACAGAGGGAACTCATGACTTTACGTTTCAGGATCTTGCCACAGTGTGGCAGTAGTGACAGCATTGACATGGTCAGAGCACAACTGTCTGAAGACAGAAGGACAAGACAGGAGACACTAAGCTCCAGAAGCTGATGAAGTCCCATTATCATGCCATCCTTGCCTGGCACGGCCAGGGCTGGTGGATCCTGGACACCACGCCCCTGGGAGGAATGTGGCTCATGACAGCAGTTCTTCAGTGGGTGCGTACAAACAGAACAGAACATGGCATGAGAAAAAAGTATAACAACCACTGCCTTAAAAAGAATGAAAAATGTCCATGTATTGTTGCATTATGTTGTCATCCTATTTTTCTTCCTAATTTTCTTTAGTACAGCAGATTATTCTAAGTTTTTAGCTTGTGTGGTAACCTCATACAAAATCTTTGAAGACAAAAGAAATATTAATTGGATCATGGCTCCTTTGTATCTTTGTTTCCTTTAGGGTTTTTGAATTAAACTATCCAATTGGCTTGGATAGAAGTGAGTTGGCAAATGCAGGAGTTTCATTTATTGTTTTGTATGAGCTCATCAAACTGGATTGATGCTAATTGGTCTGTGTAGGAAAAAAAAAAGACAAAAACAACACAAAACCCCCAAAACAAAAACACCAAACAAACCCACAAAACCATGAGAAGTCCTGCATGATTATTTTCAGGAATTCATTTTAATTCTTTTCTTTTATGACAGTGAAATGGCAGCGAACTAAATTTATCAGCTGTAAACTAAATACTGCATTTCCTATATTCAAGGCAGGTACAGATAGCAATGTCTCTCTTTTGAATGCTTTACTAGGAAATTGCTCTTTACTTCCCTTCTCCTTCCCTTTTTCTCCCTCTCCTCTGGTCCCTGGTCACTCTAGCCACCTTCTGGCAGGCAAAAGCCCTAATGTGTGTCATTGCTGTGTCGAGCCTGTTGGTTCTGAAGAGGCTCGTCAGCTACTGCTCTGTTCCCCCAAATACACTCACATTCAGCTGAACTGAAGCTCCCTTTTTTGCAAGGCCTAATTTTCTGAATGTAGTCCAAGGCTCATTAACACTACTTAATTCTGCGTGGGGTTGTAATCTAGTCAAGGGCAAACCAGATTAAATCAAATTGACATCTACCTCACATTACACAAAAGTGTACCTGTTGAGGTGCCTATTACATTCTTATGTTTTCCAAGGCCATATGTATATACACACACACATATACATATCTAATTTAAAGGATTCAACCTTGTTTGGCTGCTTCCAATTCACCATTGTAGTACCAGTTGTGCAATGGTTTAAATGGGTAGCAAAATACACTTGCTGGATTAAGAGGACACTATCTGATTGACATGTTTTTGAATAGCAGCCGATGTTATAGGCTTTGGGTAGTTCTGTTTCTGAGTTGGTGTACCAGAAGAATTAAGGCTGTAATATAAGGGTGATTCTAATCCATTTCTCTGACATGAAATACTGTATGTCACTTATTTGTATTTTGGTAATTTGATACTACTGAATGTGGGCTAAGGGACATCATGTCATATATATCATCCACAAATAAGACTTTCTTTTTTTTTTTTTTTTTTGTGGAGACCTAGGACCACCGCTATGATGATTATAAAAAGAGATAATTTAACATATGAACAAATGCATGTACAAGGCTTCAATTTGCAAAAGCTTACTTTGGATTTGTAGACTTTTGTCACCACGCAGCACTTCAGTTCATATACTCTGATCATAATGCAGTCAAACGTCCTCATGATGTTCAAGAAAGGAAGGACTTAAGCCCCATTTTTCTGAGATTGAAACTTTTATACCCCTGGCATATTGCAGGTTTCCAAAGTAACTCAGGCCTCCTTTAAGGGATTCAAGCACCTCATTTTCATAACCTCTTATATTTGCCTCCGTAAAACTCTATGCTGGAGTTAGCATGTGGAACAGCTTGCATGGAAAACTTCACATCATTCCTGTGCTTTTATGCAGAAATGTAAAAATCTCCATCTGGCAGCATGCATTGATACCTACTGGACAGTTCCGTTGCTGAGAATTTAAAGCTATAGCTAAGGTTAACCAGTGCACTTTAAATATCACATTCAGATTTTGAAGATCATACAATGTAAAATATTGTTTCACTAATGCACTTTTTGCATTCAGGTTGTATATGAGGTAGAAATTGAAAGGCTTTGCTGGACTTGGACTTAACTGTTCCTGTTTATAAAGGTTGGTAAATTTGCAGGGAATGACATAAATCTGGAGTCAACCCTTAAATCTTCCTTGGGGACATAGTATAAAACTTTCCCTTTGATCATTGCCATGGTTTTTATTTAAAAAAATAATAATAACATGATGTCTACACTGCAAAAGTGTTATGGCTTCAAGCAGATATCTGAAAGCTTCTGTACTATTCTAGGAAAATTAGTTATTGAACTTGAATTATATGTATGTAGGAAGGGATTGCAGGGTAAAGGACCCACTTGACTCGAGTCTCTCTATGAAAGAACTAATACGACGTACTGTAGCTTTAGATCAGTGTTCTCTGATGTAATTACATGACTTAGGAAACCTTGTGAAGTGATGTGGAACTCGTAATTTCCATTCAGTTTCCTCCTTTTTTTTGGTGATATCTAGTACCCACAGAATTCAATTTGAAATAGTGCTTATATATTGAGTGGCCATAGACTATTTTATTATAAATAGTACTGTACACATTTATAGATTGCAGGCAGATAGGGTTACAAAACCAGAATAATAGATTGAATAGCCAGAATAGTAGTCCCTCAAACAGCACCAGGGGAAAAATCAATCTTATGTATCCATGTCTACTTTCAAATTGCATGTAAAGGTTTCTTTTTCAGCAAAATTAAGTGTTCAAAATTCTTTCACTCAAATTCATTTAGTCCTGGAATCCTACAAAATAAAAGGAGGGATTGGCCAAAGCCTTTGGATACCACATTGTAAAAATGTGTATTATTTTCTTGTTAAATCCACTATGTAAAATATGCTTTATATATAAAGAATGGAAAATGAGCACAACAGGAAAGAAGCATCTGTCATTAGCAAAAAAGAAAGAACACTAGATATTAACTCCAGGAAAGAATCTCACTTCCAGGTTAAAGCCAGACCATGAAGGAAGGTGGCTGGACAAGCAATTAAAGCTCTTGTGTGGAATTCTCTAGTGTAGGCATTTTACTTAGTAGGTTTAGCCAAAATGTTTGTTCCTGTAATTGCTACCCAGACATAGGGCACCTGGTAATTATTGCTTTCTGGGCCAGTGAAGGAATGCTTCATAGAGAGAGTGAGTAATGTGGGTTTTACTTCTAAAAACTGTGAAGGTGTTTGGGCTAAAAGACTCTAAATACAAGTGAAATGTATCCTGTTGTTCAACACCTCTCCACATAAAGACTTAACAGTTCTTTGTCACTTCAACCAATCAAAATTTTCATAACCAAAGTTGCCATATATTAAGGCACATAACTATGTACCACATATTGATTCTGTCCTGACAATCACTGTACTTTTAAAAAGCAATCTATCTGGTTATTTATGAGAATACAGTAATGCTATCCATGTATTTTCAGAATTCGTTAAAAAAGTCACAGGAACAATATGGATTTACAGAACTGCACAAGTTAAAACGTGTTTATGTTCTGGCTGGAGCTTATCAGAAGCATGTTGTGAAGTCTCTGCTTCAGATCACATTGGCAGGTGTGGCTGTGGGGTTTGCAGAAAGCCTTAGTGACTGATCTTCACAGATTTAGGGTAACTGGCTACTGGTGACTCAGTCACAACAGCAGGGACTTCACCTCCCTGGAAATCAGGTTATTGCAGCTCTTTCCTATCGGAAAGAGAAGATGTTTCCTTCCAGTGAGTTCTCGTGGACTTACAATATTCCCTGCCAACTGATGGTTTTATCTGCAGCCCAAAGGCAGAGCACAAGGAAGGCTCTGGAGATGGTCTGCGAGGTCCTTCTGTGCCCCTAACCATGGCCCAGTTTAATGCTGCTCAGGTCCCATGTAACTACCGATCTTTCCAGAAGGCTTCCAAGGGTGGAGGTTCTGGCAATGAGGGTGAGGGCTCTGAAAAAGCAGTAGCCTCACCCTTGGTTAGGGTAGAGGGAAGCCAGGCTCCTATCTGATGCCCTGGCACTCCTGGATCCTCCTGAAAACCAGACAGGCTTATACTGCCATTCGTGTCCCAAACTAAGCAGTAGGCTTTTGTCTCAGAGACCTCATTACTGTAAAAAGAATTAGCTAAAGGTCTTTCTCTTGGAGAAGGTTGTCTGAGGCCGGGAGAGTCATTTAAGGAAATAATTTCTGACTGTTAATATACCTAACTCTTCTGTGTTAAAGCTTTATACCTTACAAGCCTACAGCCTTCCTAATACGGAAATATATTTTGCGTTGGTAATCACATTTATTTTCAAGGGTAATTTTGCCACAACAATTGTATAAAGTTGGTATTTGAAAACAAAGGCAGAGATTTTTCTCAAAGCAGCACTGAGTAATTACAGTCTTCCTGGTGCTCATATATTGCCCTAACTTCATTTTATTACCCAATGCATCTTTCCTTCTTCCAATTAGCTTCAAGTAATTCCCATTCTTGAGCCTTAGAGCAGTTTCAGAGTTATAGGGATGACATTACACAGTCTGTCCTCTAGGCTTGCAAAGCATACTTCTTTTAGGGTGCCAGGAAAACAAATGGAGTAACAACTCCTGTAGGCTGTGAAGAGTAGAAATTCCTCCAGGTATCTACCGACTTCAGATTAGTGTTTCACATCCAATCATAGGGACTTTTAAGTCAAAAGGATTCTTTTCTGACACAGGCACAACCTTACTCATTTTAAAAGCCTGTCTGTTTGTGGAATCTTTACTTATGTTCAGATTTTAGGATGACAAAAATAAAAATGTGTCGTTTGGAAAATTAGATAATTGGGCATTCCAGTTCTGGGTGATATTTTTATGTCAAAAGAATTTCCTTTTTGGGGAAGTGTTACTAAAGGCTTGAGATCATTTGGGGCACCTATAAGTGGAAAAAATAAATACTGAACCACTGAGATCAGTGTCATAATTTATCTTCATACTCTCATTGTTGTATTACTGTGGATTACTTTGCTACTCTTCAGCCCTGCCAGTGACTGGGGAACATTTTCATCAGTGCTCGAACCTGAGAAGCTATTTTGCCTTCATCTCTCTTTACTACTGTAGTGTAGTGGACTTACTGCATATGTGCTTCCCCTATCAGCTCTACTTGCTAGGGTTGTTCTTTATCTGGCATAAAGAAAGGAAGGACAAGGAACAGAAGGTGATGTATGGAAGAAGCAGTGACCGTAGCATTGTGTTTGCCATCATGTCAGGGGGGTGGTGGGTACAAGGAACAGAAGGTGATGAATAGAAGAAGTGATTGTAATATTATGTTTGCTGTGATTTGAGGGATGTTTTGATGCCTTAATAGGACAGACTATTTTCCACTCAAATGGAGAAAAAACCCTCCAAGGCTAAAGTCCTACAAAAACTTATGTGCATTCTGAACTTGGATCAGAACTTTAACTTCTTCTCCGATCTACAGATGTTAGGGCATATTGATATGTTTACACTAAGTTTATTAATTCTATAACCTTTTTTTCTGTGATGTATAATCATCAAAGAGTGGGGATGAAATCGTGCTCATAAAAATTACCTTTTCCTGTAACTCTCATCCCATGTCCTATCATAAAACGGCATCCTTATTTGTAACAGGAGATACAGACTCTTACTCTCTGCCCCATATGGTATTTTAACTGTGTAATTACTTCACTAGTTAACAATGCTAACTACAGTGTGATTCGTGGCAGCATTCCTGCAAGTATCTCTCAGTAAATCAAAGTAGATGTGCCAGAGCTGTTACTCAAATTCCTTCGCAAATATTTACAGGAGTATATCAAGCCTGCTGAATTATAGCTACTAAATTGCTGCGAATGTACTCATGAAAACAAATCCTGTTTGTATAAGAAAGAAGACACAATCATTCTTTAAACTGTACAATAAATCCTACTGCTCTGAAAAGGTTGAAAGTCATTTGCATTTGGCAGAGGTAATGAAATGCATCTTAATAGACTTAAATGTTCAGCGTTGTTAATAAAGAACAGCAGAATGTAACCATTTTATAGGTGTGATCAGGTGGGTTCTGTGAAATTAAGGTTTGGTTCTGCAGTTGGATCTTGTTCATTGCCAAAACTCTTTTTCCTTTGTGGCAGCAAATCATGCAATAGACTTGCAGACAAATATAGCATCAGAGCTATTATCTTATGGAAATAAAAGAGAGTCATTTGTTTAGTCAGCAAATGTATGCTTAATAAAGAATACAGATTACTACAACATTTTCAGAATTGCTGTTAGCTTGATTGGTAAAATGGTCTCTTTAAAGAATTTCACTGAACTCAGGAACAATAAAATATAATAGAATTGGTATCCCCGGGGGGTTGCGTGACACTGTATAATTGTGCGAAATTAGCCTTACCACAGCAACTCTACCCAAAGGTAGAGTTCTATGCAGCTTCTCGTTTAAGACGTGGTTAACATTCCTCACTTTTTCTAAAACTTGCTTTAAAAGAAGCAGCTAATTTCACGTGCAGCATTGTAGATTCAGAATGCCATCCATTTCTACTAGAAAATGAAACTATGCCATAATAGTCTGAATGCTACTTCAGAATTAATACTCAGTTTTCTTTTGTGTCAGGGAACATGGGTGTCCCAGGTGAAAACTTTCCTGCTGAAGAAAAATAGTTATTTTTTTCTGGCCTTTCTTCCTTTTGTCATAAAAATAATTTTAATTTGTCTATGAGGAGATGTTTATTCTGTCTTGATACCAGTGCAGAATAAAAATAAATGCCCTTCATATCTTAAAGAACATCTTCGTTTATAACAACTTTCTACATTTCCATTACTGTACATGTGCACAGCAATGGTTAGACACTGTACACCCAGGGAAGGGGAATGAAGCTATTAAAAATTCATTTGTTTCTTACTATAGGAGTCTCTGTATGGAAAGTTAGCTTTTTCCATCTTTTACAAGTTATTGACACATACTGATGTTTAAATTGTTGAGGTGCTTCTTTTCTAGACTTTGATTATAGAAGTTTTGTTTAGTTAGGGCTCAATTCTTCACCGACTTCGTAGTATTTGGTTGTGTTTTTTCCTAATTCACGGGTAAACAGGCATAAAAGATAATAACAAATAACCAGAAATAAAAGCAAGGAATAGACAGTCGTGTAAGTCAGCACCTGTGTGCGACTTTCTCTTCTGAGTTATTTGAACTCCAGAGAAACAGACTGAAAAGGACTCCCCTCTCTCCTATAGCAAACAACAAAAAAAAACCTGCTCGGGTGATCCACTTGTGCAGCACTACACTGTCTTTCAGAAGAGTCGGGGGGATTCTCATGTGAGCCCGAGAAACAGTACACTTTGCTTGGTTTTTGTGGCTATGTGTATTCTAAGAAAATCTATCCTATATTATAGAGCATAGAGGAGAGTAAACCCAATATCTGTCATTCTTCAGACAGAGCCCATTTGACATGGCCAGAACCTCGAGCAGAGCAAGAGAGCTGCCAGTGCTCCCTTGAAAGCGTGACCTCCTGTTGTGTAGTCTCTTTTTCTCGTCTCAAGCACCTCTCTGTTGCCTTATCTGTCTTTGGTGCTGGGTAACCTCCTCCCCTGCAAAGCTTCCTTATGCTGCCCCCCACCCATGTGCCAGGCCCACAACCACGGCCAGCATGAGTCAAAAGCTCCCGCTGTTTCAACCCCGGGGGAGCCTCCATTGCAAACCCCCGCGCTGCACGGCAAATACCATCCAGCTCCTTAACAGGCCAAAAGATCTTTTGAGAAGGTCTCAGAATCGTTTCATCCACCTGAGTGCTGCTTTCTGAAGCAAACAGTTTTGATGCTCTGAACACCAGCATTTATTTCTAGTCCCCAAAGAGCAGCATCTTTTTGAACTGAAGAATCAGTGATGTTACCTAGGTGGATTATTTGAAGCCAGTTTTGTTGTTGCTGTGTAACCTTAGTTCAGCGACAGACAATGTTTGATGGGGTAATTCTTCTGATTCATTTGCTGCCTCTTTTGTTTGTTTTATCGTGTTTCGCTAACCTCTCCTTTGCTTCTGACAAGAGCTTATATGATCTTTCTTTCAGTTAGATCATCTTGTGTGATTACAGAGACATTTGATAATGCTTCTCCGTGATTTTCAAATGCAAACAGTACAATACACTATATGCCAGACTATTTCAGCTTAGAGGCAAACACAACTGAAATAAAAAAAAGCTGGCCTGTGATTTGTTGTCCTTTGACAACACAAGGACTTCGTGTGCCATCTGATATTGTTTTAAGTATAAAGCATGCCTAAAAGTTGCTTATATTACTTCAATATTTAAGAAGACGACAGCTGGGTATGAAGGTGGCAGACAAAGCAGTATAAATTATGTAAGCTTGAAAGCAGAAGAATTGCAGTGGAAATCAGCAACCTTGGAATGTATAGCAGTCAGGTCTTTTAACTCAAGAAAGAATATGGAAAAATAACAGCAGAATTATTCTGTGACATTCGCACTCTGAGATAACAGCAGAAACAAGTAGAGTGTTTCGAAATTCACCACCTATACCAGGAGTATTTTTGAAAGTGGAATCACCTTTTCTCCCTCTTATTAAATACTAAACGCTACTACTCAAGAAAGGAGATGCATTTGAAATTTAAAGAAATTCAAGGGGTCATTTTACAGCCACAGTTCCAGAGGAATTCTGTTTCGAATAACAAAAAAAAGTTTCCTCTTGCCCATGTTTCAGCTGGTCTCAGAGCTGCAGGAAAGGCCAATCTCCAGGTGCAATGCATTCGGGACACGGCTTTGGTTTGAATTCTGAATTGGGTTCTTGTGGTGTGAGGAATGTTCTGAATATTTACCTGTGTTTTTTCTTAGAGCAGCATTGTCCTGGATTCTAGTATATTTCTGGATTGACATAATTCTCTGTAGGAGCCATTTGAGCCTCTCAAGTAAATGCCAAACTGATATGAGAGTCTTAAAATATGTATTGTGTGAATTCTCTTTACTTAACTAACTAACCTTCATTTTCGGAACTATTATAATCTGTTGTGTATATCTGTCATTAAAAGCTCATTCAAAAGCTCATCTGTAAGCTAATAGATTGTGACAGCTTCTTTGTCTATTATTTGAGCAGTCCTGGGGTAGCATGCGCATGAATTTGTACAGACTTTGGAATCCATGGATTATTCATTGATCATGAATGTGTGCTAGGAGTGCAAGTTGAAAATCCCCTTGAGAGTTTTATTAGAGATGTTACTGCATTTTCAGCCTCACTTTGAGACAAAATAACATCTCAATCATTTTTATTTTTCTCCTTGAATAGTCAGCACGTAGCATTTGAAGAAAGGTCTGTAAAGGTAGCTTCATCACTATCGTGTTAGAAAAGTAATTTCTCTCCCTCTCCCATTTTGGGAGTTGTATGTTTTCTTAGGGAAGCTGTCCCTAAGACAGCTTTTTAGCTGTCCCCTAAAAAAAAAAAAACCCTACCAAATTTCTAATAGTTTTATTTTATTTTTTTTATTTCCTTTGTACAATTTTAAGTTTTTTGCAGTTTATTGCATGTGTGAGGTGGGGGGAGCCAAGATGCGAGATCCTTTAGAAAACTCTTCAGGGACAGGAATCTTTTCCTTCCAAGTTCTGTCTGCTACTACCACACCAGGACATGAAAGGAATACATCTCTCCCCTCTTGGTGTAATTTGAATGTGAATTTGATCTTCCTAAGGAAGGAAGATCAAATAGCTTCTATCCAAGCACAAATAAAGAAAGAGAAGTGGAGAGAATAATACTGTTTGACATTGTCAGAGGTAACATGTAACCTACTGCTGAGCATATGTTACAGACCTACCTATGTCAATATACAGAGTGTGTCTATTATAGTCCCATCTAGAGACCTTGATTCTTCATTTCAGATGGTAGCAACTGAAATTTTCAGCTTTAGAGATATACCTGTAGTTTGACAGCCTTGACCTCAGTCCGTACGCAAGGGATTAAACATGCTCATTCAGGCTGTAGACTGTGCAAAGAAGGACGTACGTAGTACTCAAGTGCACCCCCTCTTTGAGTCTTTGTTAGAGTGGAAATAGCAGCAAATGGAGGAAGAAGGTATCAACAGGGGCTTCCTAATGAGTCTAACTGCTATTTGATACAACATGCATGGCTGGCCACAGGTGGACCCAAGCTGCCTCTCCTTGTTCTCCATGCTTGGTTGGACATGAGTCTGCTATTCCTGGGTAGGATAGAGAGCTATCATCCATTTGGCTCTGATAGTTTTACAATGCTAGTGATCACAATAAATTACCTGCGCTAATATGAAGAATAACTCAACAAGGACAGTTATTTTGTAGTGAAGATAAACACCACATAAACAAGGAATGGAAGAGCTTGTATTAGAGATTTTTTTTTTGACAGGCTAATGCACCATGAAATTTTGTTAGGCTTTGAGAGAGTGAGGTTCAGAGATACTATTGGAGAAGAGAACCAGTCTCTGCTGGAGTCTTGTAGCTCCTCATTACAATGTCCTCACAGGACCAACATGAGATGAAACTGCAGGAAGAGCATGCAAGATTTTTTTCAGGGAAGTATTTTTGTTTTTTCCTTTGGAAAAATCTTATAGTAATACAAGTTGAAGGTTTTCTCTATATGAGTTAAGATATTTTTCCTGTTTTTGCTAAAAAACTGTATCTTAGACCTAAATGTTGTGCACTAATAGCAATTTATTTCTATTTAAAAAAAAAACAACCAACCAAACAAAAACCCCCAAAACTTTAAAATTATAGTGACTATGGGTTAGAAGAGAGATATTTTATCCGTCCAAGTCTAGCTGTGAAATAACTGATCTGGAGGAATCTGCAGCCACTCTCTGCCCTTGCAAAGCTCACCATCATACAGCTGTTGTTATAGCTGTGCGCTGGACATGGTTAGCACCATAACTTTAGCAGGTTTTATTATCTTTCCCTCAGACAAATATGAACGTTGTATATTTGTTCTTTATACATTGTTTGTGCCTGGAAATCAATAAGAAAGTTCAGACAATGCAGTAGTCTTATTTCCTCATGTTTTGAAACAAAATCCCTTTATAATGCCTGAAATATCTTCAAATAATTTCTCCTGTCGTGATTACCTTCTAAGGGCCATAATATGTCATTGATTATTTTTTTTCTTTTTTCTTTTTCTTTTTCCTTCTTTTCATTTAAAGGTAGAGCTCCCTACTGAAATCAATGGGGAGTTTCCTTGAAAATCAATGGGGCATTATGGCCCTGAAACTTAAGACAAGGGTGGCTCCTTAATCATATCAGAAAAGGTGATTAAGATGCCACAAACAAACCACTAATCCACAGGCAAAGGAACAGGTGCTAAATTAAGATCAACCATCTTTACCAGAGCATAACTCCATTTAACTTCAGTTGGAGCTTTGCCTGAAAAAGAGCAGTAGAATCAAGTAAGAAATGTGAAGCAATATTATCAGATTTATTAATCAAACATTTGTTGCCGAGCTAAGGTCACTTACCAAGAGCAGGTTGGTCTTTAAATAAACTACACAGGCAACATCACTGATTTCTTGGTTCAAAGAACTTCTGGTCCCTGGGGACCGGGGCAGCAAGAAACGAATGCGGATGTTCAGAGAATCAAACTGCTTGCTCCCAAATGAACAGAGAAAACTGATAAAACAATTCCAAGTCTTTCTCAAAAGACCTTTTGGACCTTCAAAAAGCCAACTGGACTTTGACATGCATAGCAGGCTTTAAAGAATTACTCCCGTGGGAAGCAAGCAAGTGGAAGCACAGATTGCTTCGGGTTATTCCAAACCTTCCGCTAGTACTAAGGGTTTGCATTTGGATTCTTTTTAGTAAGCTGAAAACAAATAAGCATCATTAACTATTCTTACCAAACTTATTTTTTGTCCTTTTGCAATCTACAGCTCTGATCCTTGACATTTGTGTGAGAGTCTCTCCATTGTTTTCAATAGAGCTCCGTACCCACGCAGGGGACAGAAGCTAAGAGGACACAGTTCAAATTTTGCATGTAGTATATTTTTGGCAACTGAGTAGCAATAAAGCCAATAAAGCTCTCAATAATAGTTTTGTAAGCAGTATGGCAAAGACAGAGATAGCCATATTTAAATAAAAATGTAGAAACTGAAGACTGTATTTCCCCTTTAAAATGTAGCAATAAATTTGTTTACAGTATTAAAGATACTTCTGAGAAAATTACTCTCAGGGGAAAATGTAGGCAGGAACTGTATGTGTATGGTTGCTCTTAAAGAGGTGATATATGTGTTATCTCCTACATCTAGTTGCATCCTAGCTCTGTGCTTAAGGTTAGAGAGCTGGTCATGGAATAAACTTGGTTTTTATTACTCCTTTTGGCTACTTTTACTTCACCCCTAAAAGTGAGTTTGAAGAATTATAACAGTTTTCAAAGTCTGGAAGAAGAACTGGAATCCAGATTAGTGGTTCAGCCTGTGAGTCAAGGATGATTTATTTTCTAAAATCTGCTTATATTATTTTGCCGATGAATACTGAGCAAGGCTTTTGTTCATCCTCCACACGTGGACACCACTGCAAACAAATAAGTTTAATTTGCTTTGTAAGCTTGTTATGAGAGGCATAGTGGAAAACAGGGGCTGAAAAGAACCTCCTGCATCTGTGGTTTTAGTAAGAATTGTTTTCTCCCAAGAACTCTCAGCCTGTCAGATTAAAAATGTAAATAGACCTTTTACTCTAACAGTCTCACAGTTATCCCCTTAGTAAAGTTTGCTTTTGTGATAATTACATTTTACCATCTACAGTTGTTTACTAAATGAACAGCTTTTCTCTGCTGCTTCTAGTCTTGACAGTTTTTCTCTGATAATTTGTGGTTACAATGAAATATTTAGAATTATGCATTTGCCTTCTGTTTGTTGTTTTTCTTGTTTTGTTTTGATAGCAAATGATTTTGGTTGTGGTTCAGGTGATTACGGACCGCAGGACTAGTTTAGGAATTACGCCTGAAGTAAGGAGCATTAATGCTGCTGTTTGCATTGAGAAGAAAACTGCAGGCTCATTCATTTTCCATGTTAATAGAAAAGCAACCATTCTCTGTAAGGTGGGAGTTCCCAGCTTCTGGGATGCCCTGAAGAGGCAGGACTTCAGGATAACATCCTCTCCAACACTGAGTAACAGGTTTAACTGGTAGAACTACTTCATATGTCAATGTGCCTGTGATCTTGCCCCACAAAGCTTTTGTTTTTTTTCAGCCTTGTAGCTAAAATGAATGAATGAACAAACCTCTGCTTGCATGTCAAACTGTAAGACCATTATTACTATAGCGAATCATGATGCTTATTAACGCTGATCATTTTTGATAAAAAAAAAATCCAAACCATTTCTTATGGTAGTGGCATCATCACTGTGAACAAAGCAGCAGGTAAAACTTTGAATAGGTCAATCTAACCAGACATCTCTATATAAAATGCAAATAAATATTTTCTCATTTTAATTCAATTAATTTTTTTAGTATTAAAGCAGGTTTGTTTAGTGTTTTATAGTCCAGCTGTTTCCATGTCATATTTTGGTATGACTGTTTTACATGGAAAAATGTGAATCATAACAAACTTTATACTAACCCCCTTTCATTTATAAATCAAGATGAATAACATTTACAATATTTTGAGCGTGAATTAAAATCCAGCTCTAAGTCTTTGATTTTTATGAATACTTGTGTATGTTGTGATCATTTCTGCTCTACCTCTATCACTTAATCAGGTCCGCTCAGTTCTGCTCGAAGCTACTCAGAAAGAGCTGACAGAGGACAGAATTAAAGGAAAAGAATTAAAGGAAAAACAAGAGCACTCTTGGCTAACTAAAAATAAAGCTGGGATTTGAAATTCTTAAAATACATATTTTCCCACCTGTGCTTCAAAGGCAGCCTTCTGTTGCTGAATAGAGCTACGAACCTTCAGCCTCCTCACTTCCTGGAAACCTGGGCCATCAGCAGTATACAGTAATGAGTTAAGTCTTCTAAAATGTTTTCTGTATTGTTCCTGTGATTTGGAACTTTACTACTTCTGCAAAGGTAAGTCACAATCTTGGGCACAAAATTCACATTGCACTAGTAAATTTGTATGTTGAATAAATCTGTATATGAAGCTAAAAAAAAAAATCAGAAAAAGAGCTCAGTACAGGCTGAGATGTTTTTTAAAAGTTCAACCATAAGAAAGTCCCAGCTGTCTTAAGCATAGGGCAAAAAAATATTTTTTGTAGTGGTGGCATATCTAATTGCTAATGATCTTGTCATCCATGTTATAGCCTTTGTTAGAAAACACATTAATAATTCAACAGTACTGGTAGTTGGACGAGACATGTTTCTTCATCCCAGCCTCTCATACTCACTTTCTCCCCATCTTCCCAAAAATCTTAGTATAAATTTACTAGGAAGGGTGAATGAGCCTTGCAGAACTCTGTAAAATGGGTTTGAAGGCCAGGTACAGTTGTCCTACGTGATCTTGGAGGGGTAGGGGCTCAAGCAGGGGAGAACAAAACCACAGTGTCTGTGGCATCTTAAGCAAAGCCTGTAGACATGACAGCGTGGTCAATAGTACAAAAGTCACAAATTGTCTTGCTGAAGGTGGAAGGTCTGTGCTTGATTCTAGGTGCGTGTTAATAGGGAGTCGGGAACCTCAGCCAGCCGGTGCACACACTTTTTCTTTTCCTTTTTTTTTTTTTCTTTGTAACACAAAAGTAGCTGTCTGGATTAAAGTGGTAGCAGTCTAACAGTTTAAGCCCCCATATCATCACGCATTCTGGGCTGAAACAAGGAACATCGTGTTTCTCATGGCTACTTTGCATATTATCACCACAGCATCAAGCAAGAACTTAACAGTGGCAAGTCTACATTAAAATCACATTAACAATGCGCTGAACAAGAAAGCTGGGGAATTTGGGGACAAGGCAGTCCCTAATCCCCTCTCTGGCTGTAAGATTCTCAGCTGTCAGAAATTGGGAATCCAGGCACAGCGCTGCTTAAATGCCACTGTTAGAGGCTGACAGAAGAGTATCTGTAAGCATAGGCAGTGTGGAGCAATTTACTTGCTTTTTTAAAAAAGCATTTGAACATTTTGTACTCTCTCAGATAGTGATGAACTTCAAGTCATCTATGAAAATAAAAATTCTGAACTATTTTACATGAGCAACTGATATCTTTACACTGATAAATCCTGCAGTACTGTAACTTAGTGCAGATAACCTCCACCCTAAAAGAGCATACAGTCTAAACAGACAAAATGAATAAAGGGTAAGAAATGCATTGTTATTCTTCCCTTTTTAGAGATGGGGAAGCCAAAGCAATGAAAGGTTAAGTGGCTTGTCTCTGGTCACGCAGGGAGCCTGTGGCAGGGCTGTGAATTAAATGCCTTTTCTTGTAAGAACTGCGCTGTCTCCTTAGGAAATATGAATAGCAGAAAGAAGGGAAACTACCTAGCACAAATTTACTGTATGGTACTTGAATAACATGGCAGGCAGCACTGGAACTGAAATAATGAACTGATAGCTGAGAGTGGACAAAAATGTATTATAACACTGAAGAATGCAAGAAACTTGGCAATTTCTTTTCCCCTTCTAAAGCCTTTTTCCTCATGGCAACAAAATGTATGCATTTGCTCTGTCAGTCCCTTCACCTTTCCACTTGTGACCAATCTTTACACAAAGGCAGCGCTTCTGAGGATACCAGGTTCCTCCGCTCATTGTCAAAACTCGCCTCCTGAGCAGGGAACCTGCAATTTACGTCCAGAAATGACGTGCTGAGAGCTCCGTGGCTACCTGTTCTGCTTGGCTGGCCAAACAGCGCGCACGGCTGGCACTGGGGATACCAAGTTCTGCCTCTTGCTCGGCCCACGGCCTCCGATTCTCAGGTAAGGTCTGTGTGCCAGACTGCTCGGGCAGGGGGATGTCCACGGGGGCTGGGAAATGAGGCAGAACTGCAGACGGTCCCCACAGCGATGCATGGGAAACCACACGGGCTGTCTGGCAGTGAAAGCCTCTTGATGGTGGTGGACCATGGTCCACAGGTGAAGAAGAAGAATTTAAAATAATTTTAATTTGTTCCTTATGGGGTTCATTATGATTTTCTTCTTATTTGCTCTACTTATTTATTTTTAATTCCCCCATTGCCCTAGGCAGTTCAAGTAGTGGTCCCAGTTGTTTTCACTTTACACAAGTATACAAGTATAAATTCACAGCTTGACATTGAGATTCATACTTGGTAGAGTTTATTTTTATTATCTCAGACTTTTCAAGTAAGGGAAGTTGGCCTAATTTCAACAACTGCCAAAGCTGCCTGAGCTGCACTAAAATAAGTACATGACTAGTAATTAGCTAAACCTTGAGAACAGGTAGTTTGGTTAGCTAGTATGAAACAACCGTATCAAATCAAGGATTTTCCAGAGCATCTAATTGAGCTTAAGACCATTTAAACTTCAGTAACTCTTATAACTTGCTGTAAAAACCCTCAGCTACAACTTTTGATTATATAGTTGCAAATAATATAAGAAATAATACTTTTGACATCTATAAACTAGCCAGATTTGTGGGCAAGCAATGTTTTCCATCCAATGTTTCAAGCATTTTTTTCTTTCTCTTCTATTTCTGCAGATTGGACGTTGTACAATGTGTATAGACTTCTAACATAAGATTCTTTCAAGTAGTTTGCACAAAACATTGTATTTAATGCAAACAGGTCTTCGTCTCTTCAGATAACTTACTGAAACAGCTAGAAGGATATTAACTTTCCAACAATAATTTTCTTGTCAAGATTTTTTTTGTTTGTTTCTTTCAGCTAGAGGTTCTTCCCCACAAATGACAAAGGGTGGGTACTTCAGTTCCTGATGGTGATTTACAGACATATTTTAAAGATGTAACTTTCAGGAGGCATGTGTTCATGTGAAAACCAAACACAGCACCCATCTTTATTAGTAAAGGAATTTGACAAGTCATGTATGTTGTCTTTTATTAACCATACCACTCTGTATACATGCAAACAACATTTTTCAGTATCTTCTTATAGAGAACTGTGCTATTTTCCTTCTATATTTATAGTTGTGAAAGTACTTGTTTACCTACACATTTGTTGTCAGGCTCTCGTTCATGCTAAGAGAAAGAAACAAGAGGAAGAAAAGAACCCAAAAGAAGCTGGCATTTCTTCAGAAAAGCGGATGGACTAGGGTAGCTTGAAAAACAAGCCTTTTCTTATGAAAAAATGATAAGGAATGAGGAGTTGGATAATTCAGTGCTTTATCTTTTGCCTGCTGTAACTAAACTAAGAAAAGAATTCAACAGAAAATCAGATATGAAATTGCTCTTCGGCTTCTAGTGGTATGAGAAGAAGAAAAAAAAAGGATATGGCAGCTCTTTTTCAAGAAGCAATCTACATGTCAAAAGAAGCATTATTCAAATTGTTTGATGAAGAAGCATCAACTTAAATTCCTGGATCTAGTGTGTGTGACCCAAGCTTTTCCTCATCTCCTGTGTGTGAACATGAACTCTGGAGACATTTCTCTGCTCTGACACATGCTGGCTGCTTGCTCTTTATTGTACCACTTGTTATGCAGAGGTGCACAGTCACTCGGAGATGAGGAAATATTATTACCGCTTGATACTAAAAGATCGGCTCAAAAATTTCTCAAGCTTCTCTGTTAGCTACTCTTTGCTCCTGAAGTGTCCTGGATTTCTTTGCTTACTTTCAACTCCCCGCACTGAAGCTGCAGATGGCTGTGATCAAGGGGTTTTCTCTGAGAGTATGGGCAGAGGACAGTAGCATTGCACTGGTATTCTCGGTGCCGGAACTGGAAATAGTTACTTCTCTCTGTGCTTCATTTCACCTACCACTTCTTTCAGTGAAACAAAAAGCCTACTCTCTTTCTTGATGTAAATCATCAGCATCTTCTCTGGAAGTGAAGGCACCAGAAGCTGGAAATAATTTCTGTGAAAGTTGTGTCCCTTAAACCTCTGTAACATTTAATTACTGGGATCTTCCATTTTTGAAATGTTGTGTGAATCCCACGAAATCTCCCTTTCTGCTTAAATAACTTCTTAGCAGCATTTCTCCACGCTTTCCCGAGTACCCACCGTGACTTGTTTTGTTTGTTTGATCTGGGGCCAAAGGTATGCTTTGAAAACTAGTTTGTGGGAAATGCTTCCCATGTTTTATGTAAGTGACTTGGGGTGGCATAGCCTATGTATTCAAATTGGATGCCCTCTGCAATCATGTGCTATTCCGCCAGTACCATTTGTCTGCTGTTTCCAGCGATGTCTGAAGATATAATCTCAGACCTTTGTAGCAGCACGCTTGGACCGATGAAGCTGTCTTTATACATTCATGTCTGCAAGTCAGATCAAATGTCTGTACCTAGTAGAAAATTTTGCTGCTAGACACTTGACACTAATGAAATACATGGAAGATATTTCTGCATGCCATGCACTGCCTGTGTCTGAGCAAAAGAATCAGCGCTCTGTTTTTAAGTATGTGCCTAACAAGGGACAGCGGGATGTTCCTGGTTAAGAGAACTCTCTGCTCTTTTCTCCAGTTTTGTTTCTGACTGGCAACTTCTGAAAAACATTTGAAAAGTTTAAAGAATGGCATACTATTATGCACTACAGAGGGGGAAGTTTATTGGCATGCACTTTGTGGTGACCTGTGATCAAAAGGCTGGGCTTACCATTGTTTAATGTGCTTATGAGCATCTATACCTGAACGAGGAAGGTTGGCTTTTATGAATTTTGCTTTTAGAGGTGCTGGCATGATATGCTGAGTAGAGAGAGGCTGCAATAGAGAAAGAAGCATTTTTTTTCCGCCTCTTCTGTTTTCCCCTGCTGTATACAGATCTCCTGCTGGATAGAGCTTGTATGTGAGATGTACATGTTCAGATTTCTGCTCTGAACTGGATGGGAAAAAAGGTTTAGATCCTGGATCTAAATGCTGTAGTGAGCTCTGGTCACAGGTCATCTTGGACATGAGCCATTTCTCTGTGAAATTCTTGTTCAGTGTTTTCCATTAGAAACTGTTTTGTTAGACACTAGCAACCAAAAACAAAGGTAAGAAACTCTTCCTCCACATCCCATGCAGCTCTGTTCTGTAACAGTTGTTGGAAATGGTGAAAAGCATCACCTGACAGTTCATGACAGACAAGGCAAGAAAAATTAATGCAAGGGCTCTTGAGACAACTGTCCCATTTAATTTCTGTACATTCCTTTTCCTTTCAGTAATTGTCCCTGATACTGAAAGACTGCTAGCTTTTCTGCCAATATCCAAGGAAAAGCTTTTCCTGTCTTAAGTAGACTTCTACTTTTAGCTTAAGTTAAATTCTGCATTGTAATGATGATTTACTTTAAATCAAACTTGTTTCGTAAAAAGAAAGTACAATCATTTTCACTTTCTGCACCAGATAGGTAGTTTATCCAAGTGAAACTAAATATATTAGAGAGGGCACTTGTGGGGATTTTTCTTGGTTTTGCTGTTTGAAATCTAGCCTAAAGAGAAAGGAAGTCATTTTGCCCTCCCTTCAGTTATGTATGTAAAATAATGCATGTAACTTTATTTTAGCTACAGCTACTTTCTAGTTGTTGCCTTTGACAGTTGGTCAAATCTAAGCCTCCACCTACAGAAACAGTTCTTCTAGCTGGCTTCAATACTGCAAGCAGACCTGTATGGATTGCTCTTTTAAATTGTGGGGAACTTCACTGATCTTCTGTGCATCTGAGCATCTCATGAGCTTCAGTGAAGATACAAGAGGGGATAAATGTGGCCCATTCTTTTCCCATTGTCCTCTTCTGTGTGTAGAATTCACAGGCTCACTTTGATACAACATCCAAAAAATGTACAAATCAGGATACATAAAATCTGACACTTCATTCTGATATATTAAAAATATGAATATATATTTTAAATTACAAATTATGGAATTTTTTACAGTCAAATGCATCAATTGAATTCAATTTTGATAATTTAGTAATTGCTAGCATGATTTATGCGTTTCCCAAGAAGTTTTGTTTTGCTCACAAGAATAATGCTACTGAATGATTCAGTTCATCTGTCATTGAGACTGATCATACAACATTAATCACTTTACAGTTTGGGCATTTAAGAAATGGATTTTTGTAGCATTGGGGAACTTTTATACACATCACTCTTACCTGTTTGGGTAAGGTTTTTTCATTCAAGTGCAACTGGACTATGTGCGACTTAATTTCTGATGTAATGATTATGAGCATGCTGACTGAGGCCTTTGACTTTTGTCTCACCTCAGAAAGTTATTCTCATAGTTACTTGAAGGGATAATATGTAGGGTTTCCCCAGGTATATAATTTTTCTATTAGGTTTATATTTACCTCTTTAATCTCTTTTCCTCAGCAACCTCATCTTTCTACAAACAAACAATATTGCTAGAGACTCAGGATACAATACTTACATCAATGGTCTCATGAAATACTCTCCAATGATGACAGACAAGATATAATAAAGACATCAAGTTGGCAGTATTTGCTAAGAAGGAACTACATATATGAAAGTAAGTCTTAGTCTTACCTCCTTGTTATCCAACAGGACATGGAACTCAGACTGCTTCCTGAGGGACAGAAGAGGCAGCAAAAGCTAAAGCAGATAGACCAAGGTTTGGAGATCTCCTTTCTAAGAATACTGTATAATTTTGAGAAGAGAGATAAATATAGTGTTTCTGTCTTCAAGCTGACTTTAACTGTCATTTTAATGCAGGTAAAAATCGTGGGAAATTATGAAATGAAGCAGCAACTGGATTTGGGAAATTTTAGAAGTGTTTTAGGATCATGTTGTATTGCCATGCAGAAGAGCTGAAGATCATTTTCAGTTCAGATTCTCTTCTACAACTTGCCATCTCTTTCTATAGGTATTTGGCAATTCGGGGGTTAAACTTCCTAATATTTTCAGGGAAACTGACAGTGAAATTATTCAAATAATAAAGTATTGTCTGGTTCTATGGCAACTGCAAGTACCTCTCCTCTTCCAATGTCAAACTGTTTTCTCACATTCCTATTTTTTTTTCTAACAATATTTCTAATTTGGTTGTCAGATGGTGGTCCACAGGTAACTTCTCAAAACTTTTCTCCTCATATCTCATTTCATCTGCCTCTGCCAAGATTCTTGCAAATTTATTCCATGGAAAGACCGACAAAAGTAACTTTCCCAATTTAGCTTTCTTTAGCCTGCAGCATTCATAGAATCAGCATGGTTTAGGTTGGAAGGGACCTTGAAGATCATCGAGTTCCAACCCCCCTGCCATAGGCAGGGACTCCTCCCACTGGACCAGGTTGCCCAAGGCCACATCAAGCCTGGCCTTAAACACCTCCAGGGATGGGGCCTCAACAACTTCTCTGGGCAACCTGTTCCAGTGCTTTACCACCCTCAAAGTGAAAAATTTCTTCCTAATGTTTAATCTAAACCTGCCCTCTTCCGGTTTAAAGCCATTCCCCCTCGTCCTATCACTACATGCCCTAGTAAAAAGTCCTTCCCCAGCTCTCCTGTAGGCCCCCTTTAGGTTCTTGAAGGCTGCAATAAGATCTCCCCGGAGCCTTCTCTTCTCCAGGCTGAACAGCCCCAACTCTTTCATCGTCTCCTCATAGGAGAGGTGCTACAGCCCTCAGATCATCCTCGTGGCCCTCATCTGGACGTGCTCCAAGAGGTCCATGTCCTTCTTATGTTGGGGACTCCAGAGCTGGATGCAGTACTCCAGGTGGGGTCTCTCCTCCCTGCTATAGATGTTGATGTTCCTGGCTTGTTCTCTGCTGTTTTTTGGTTGTTTGGCTGGGACTTTTTGAAACCATTCTTGATTCCTTCATCAGTATTTCATCCTCCCTCTCTTTTGGTTCATTTCCTCCCACCCTAAATAAATGTTGGTGTCCCATTTGCCTCTGCCTGGAGTATATTAACTGTGTTTGCATCCCAGATTTTCTAAAATTTAGCTTCAATCCCTCATAATCTACTTTTCCCAATGATTTCCAAGGCTTTTATTTTTGTTTCCTAGTCAAAGCTGTATTTCCTGAGCAGCTAATTGCCTCTGATGCTGGCATTCACATTTGTCCTGGGATTTGTACTTTCACTGTCTTTCTTGCCTCTGTTCTCAATAGATCATCCTCTGACTCTTTCCTTCAATGTATAAACAGTGCAGAGAATTATTCTTCCCTCTTGACACTATAATGTTTTGCACTAATTACAAACAAGAACTTCTAGACCCAAAAACTTAAGCAAGGTTAAGCTTAGTATGTTCACAGGATGGATCTTAGAGATGTAAGTGGATTAGTTTTCTGAAAGAATCAAAGGTATTTGTAACACATACTTGGAGGAAAATGATGTTATTTTAAAATAGTAATGTGTGGAAAAATAGGGAACTACAGTAGTGTGCTTCCCTGATTGTAATAAAGGGTACAACTGAAAAGGGAACGTTAGAAGCATATACACGGTAAATTACATTCACATTGATTTAAATTGGTTTTAGAATTAGTCTGTAACCACAGAGTACTCCCACTGTGCCATATGTTGTACAGCTAAACAGAAAAGGAATATTTCAGAATAACTAAGCAGGACATTAGAAAAATTAAAATGATGCATTAAAAAGAAAAGGCAATAGCTTACTTTTCAGAGAAGATTCCCAGATTGTCTCCAACCTGCAGATTGTTTTTGCTAAACTATGGTGATTACTTGCAAAAATGAGTACAGGTGATGGACTTAGTTGCAGTGTTTTGTTTCCCTCCTGCTCCAGCAGCCCCACTTAAGGCTGGCATAAAAAGACCTTGGTGCTCCCCACCCTGAGATGACTGCTCCATTGCAGGCCTCTGTAGCAGGTGAAGGATTAGTCACAGGAATTAAATAATTGAAGCGACGGGGCTTTGAGAAGTCAGGGTTAAACTAACCAACAGAGACCTACCCCTGCTACCTCCTTCCTGCTTTCTTCAGCTGGTTACCAAAACCTCTTATGTCTCTTGTCTCCCTCCTCCTGTTTAACTCTAGGTAATGCTTTCTGCAAACATTAATTTAGTTCCCTCTTCCTCTCATCTAATTACCAACACATTTTTCTCAAACTCACATGTCTCCCCACCTTTGGCACCTGCATTCAGGCAGGCAGCCATCTGGCAAGCTCAGCACAGCTAGAGGAGTTCCTGTCTGCTGCCCTCACCCATACCCGTCAGTCAGGCCCATGGTCTGCTCGCTTTGACTAGAGAGGTTTTGGGACAACATCTCAGCCTCACAGATTCTCCTGATGCTTCTCACTTCTGAAAAGATTTCCATACAGAAGATTTTTTGTCCAGCTCATTCAGCCTCTCCTCTGTCTCAGCTACAGGAACGTCCCTCACTCTGGCCTTGACAAACAGCATTCTGCTCCACTTGTAGCCGTGGAGGATAGTGCTGAAAAGATCACTTTCTTTCGTTATCCCTCTCTCGCATTTTTCCTTTTCTATGCTGCATCAGAAATAACTGCTTTTGCCTTCCAGGTCCTTTAGAGTCCAACCCTGTCGTAGCTATTACTACTCACTCAATGTCAGGATGCCGAGTCTTGCCTTTGATCAACCTATTACAGCAGCCTCCACTGCCTCCTTGTTAAATTTTTAAGCAGCCACTTGTGTATGTACTCCTGAGCTGCCTGTCATGCTTGGAGGAGCTTCTCCATACAGAAACTTAAACTAAACAGACACTTTCCCCCCTTCTGCTTCTAAACTCTAAGTTCAAAGCCCTAAATGTTGTTATCCCTTTCTTACTGTCCCCAGCATAAGTAGCTAGATCCCTGAAACACCGTAGCACCGTGTTTAGCTACGGAACCCTGAGGGGTGCCACACTGCCCTTGGGGCACCCATCATTTGGGAGCGTTCCTTCTTGCATTCCCTGATGCAGCAGGTATACTGGTGCTGTGGGAAATTAAGAAGACCACAGTGAGAAATTAGTTGTCTTCTGGTGACACCTTGCAATCGCCAGTTTAAAACAGGTATTCCAGCTCAAAGTGTGAAGGAGTCTCTTCAACAGGCCTTTGTGAAGAGTGGTGTAAACCTGAGCTATGCTCTTCTATCTTTCACCAAGAAAAAGGAGAGAAATAGATCTATTGCCTCTTTTTCTTTCTACAGTACCACTTCTAATTGACTTTTGCATTACAGGTGCTGAAAAGAAAACAAGAACATGGCCTGACTGCTACATGTGATAGACAGGACAGAGGCAGCCTGTTACTATGCATTTTAAATAAACAGAACAGAAAAAGGAGAGCGTGTCTTGCCAAAATAGCTAACAGTATGATGGTTACTGAATTTGAGGCATTTTAGGAAACTTTAGGCAGAAAGGATTATGTTCAGGAAAAACAAAACAAAACAAAGCAGAGAGGAGCAGACTGAAGGGGAGGCAGAGGAAAAGTCAGCGCAGTATGAAGGAGTCTCACTTTGATTAAAACCCTGTCTGGCCTCTGTAAAATTGAATCCTGCCTCTAGCCAGTTGCGCTTGCCAGCATTCTCCCAAACCTGGGTAAAGTGGAGTGACCAAATAGCCTCAGAAAGCTAAAAACACTCAATTCCCATCAGCTGCACGTACAGGTGCTGGGTGGGCGAGCTGCTGCAGCTGGGGCAGGTAGCTACCTACCCCTTCAGGCTGTATCTGTCCTTTCTTACGATGCTTTCAGAGCAGACGCAGGGGACTCTCAGATATTTAACCTTGCTCTCCAGCAAGGCAAAAAAACCTCTCTGTTAGATTTAGGGGGGAAAAAGAAGGAAAAAAATAAATCAATAATTATTGACATGCTTCATTCTTGTTAAAGAGGGGCTTGTTTATTTGAATTTTAGTAATTTTGTAATAAATTAATGTAAAAAAGCCATTTAATTTTGCTAACTAAAAATACTCAACAGAAGGCTGATTTTTGCCCTTAAAATTTTTACATGTAATATAAAAGAATTCCCATAAACACTTTTGACAGAAAAAGTGTTCAGACCAGCACTCAGTCTCATCTTGCAGTATTTATCCCTTATGATGTAAGTTAAAATATGAGATGCTTATTAAAGTGAAAATCAATTACTGAATTAAAATAAATATATGTATATATAGTTCTGTTCATTAAGTACAAAGAAGCTATTGCTTCAACCAGTAATAGACTTGCTTCAGAATTGTAGTTTGAACAACTGTAGTTAAGACTGATTTTTTTTCTTTTGCAAAAGAAAATTACATTTCCAAAATGGTGTAAGAAAGCTTCATCCATTGAAAGGGAACAATGTTCCTCATTAAAACTAGTGTAAAACCTTTGGAAAGCTGGGAAGCTGTTGGAGGAGTGTACATTGCTAAATAGGAATTATAAATATGTGTGGAAAAGTTAAAGGGAGCATTATGACGTGGGGCGAAGAGGAGGAAATTCTTTCAGTGCAGGAGAAACATGGAGGCTAACAGTGCTGCACAGCTGATACTACACAAGGATGGTAAAACTGTCAACCACAGTGCAGAAAAGGCAAGAGAAGCCAATAAATATTTCTGTTCTGATTTGGAAAGAACCAGTGTGATATACTCATATCTGACAGTGATAAGGACTACTTTCTACTCGATCAATAAATTGGGAGATTGTTAAACAGCAACTGTCAGAGCTAAACAGTTTTTTGAATTTACAGGGCCAGATAACTTGCACCCAAGAGCATTAAAAAAGCTTACTGAGAAACTCTCTGAACCATCAATGCTGATTTTAAAGAAACTACAGAACAATGAAGAAGTTCCAGAAAACTAAAGCAAATTCAATGCACCAATATTTTATGGGAGTAAATGTATTGCCATAAGTCAAGTTGGCAACCTGATATTAATCTTAGAAAGGTTGACCTGGAGCTCAATCAGTAAAGATAAATACATGTACCCTGTTATGCTGTGTTATAAACTGTTTAACTGAGGATTGGGGGGTTGTAAATGTAACGGAGAAATCATCATCATTTGCTGGTTCCTTCTGTCTGGGTTATCTCTTGGCCTAGAGCTATTCAGTATTTCTATTAATACAGCAACATGTGCCACCGGCCAATTCTTGCCGCAGCCCAGCTGTGGGATGCCGGGGCGGGAATCCCAAGGGTAGCCAGAGCTGAGAAGTGCCCTGTTGCATGGGCAAGGCTTGAGAAATCACTGAGACTCACAGTTTACTAAGGACTTCTATTAAACTCAGCCAAGGAACAGAAATAATTGGAAGTGCAGCCATTTCACATGATCAGAAAATAAATCCCCCTCTCCTACGCACTTCCCAGAGATATGCTCTTCTGAGCTTTACCTGCTGTGAAATTTTATACAGTGTCACTCTCTGATATTAACCTTTGTCCTCGATCCCCACTGGCTTTACCCAAACTGTCAGACAACATCCTACTAACTGCCTTCTCCAGGCAATGCTTAAATAGGCTTTTAGCTTTCTCTGGTATGGCACAAATTTATCCCAAGTCTGCGATTGTCTGTGTGTATATATATATATATATATATATATATGGGATCAGATGTATCTGAAAGGATTAAAAAAACAAACAAAAGTGCAAATGTGTTTTCTTTTCAGCTCTTGCTTGCACTGGTTTTTCAAAACTATCACTTACTTCACTTTGAAGGGGTGAGATAAAGCTTAGGTCACTTGGATGCAGATCGTGAGTCAAGATGACACCTGCCCTCAGGAGTTACATTCCTAATGCACTTCAGACCTGCTTGTGCTTCGCCTCTGAGACTTGAAATAACACGTGGGCTCCTATAATAAGACGTGTCTTTCCACAAGTGATAAAATTCAGGCTGAGTGTGGGTGGGAAAGACACAGGCGTACCCGCTGCTGACAAAGAGAACTTGTCCCAGTCCAGGGCTGGTACACCTGAGTCCCTTCCCTAATCGTCAAGTGTGGTTTCTGGCTCTCTGCTTCGGTTTCCTTGAACATAGTACCCATAGGCCATAAGGATATCGAGTTTTAATTAGCTCATGTTTTGTAGAGTGCCTCTAATACAAATTAGGACATTTTTATTATGTGCCTACTCAATAGTCTGCATTTTATTCATGATATGTTACTAATAACAATAGGACTTTTTTCTCTTTTCTCAGAGTTGGGGTCTGGACACCACAGCCTAAGCAGACGAACTGATGCTTAACCCCAGAAATGAAAGACAGAGAAAGGCAAGTCTTGCAATCTATATGGAAAGCCAATAAAAAGGCATTTTTAGTTTTGAAATTGTCATTGCATCTGCTGTAAAGAAAATAGAAGTATTTTTATGTCAGTAAAGCCTACAGCATGTGTCAGTAGTGGATCAAATATTAAAAGTAATTTTTAATAAGTGCGAATCAAAGAGGGATTAGAAAAGCTCAGGGGATTTGAAGATGAGACTTCAGTTCAGGGAATTCCACAGCTCAGGGGCATAACAGGTGAATGCTCTGCTACCCATGGATGAGAGACCTGGCAAGGAGACTGATGAATTTCAGATTTATTATTAGAAAGTAAGGACTGAGGGTACGTATAAATGGAGACCAATTTTGATAGGTATGAAAGGGATGTTTCAGATGGGTGATGAAAAACTCAGAACAAAATTTTAAAGTCAATGCAGTGACTGATAGGAAACAGGTATAAATCTGCCATAGCTGAAGTAATGCGATTTGATTTATTGCCATAGGTAAACGTATGGGATGCGGCATACTGAACAATGGGGTCATTTGAGAGTATTATTCTGTACAGTGTATGCCTATTACTGTAATCTAAAAGCTATAAAGATGGAGTTTAGAATGGGGCAAGCAGCACAGATAGTAGCGGCAATACTCACCGTACACCTGAAAAGTGGAAACACGTCACCTAAGTAACTGCTTTTGAGAAAATCTTTTAAGTTAACAGTAAATGAGCTACGAAACCAAAGAGGGATACAAAGTTGGAAGTTCTGGAGGATTCATCAGATGTACACAACTGCCACCAGATGGGAAAACAGAATATGACAAACAGTACGTAAATGAAAGGCAGATAGATGAAAAAGGGGAGGGTGAATTTGGGGATTTGATTTCAGAAAGCAATGTCTTATGTATCCATCACAAGTAATGCCTTTTAGCTCCTTCATGTGTGCGAACGTGCATGCCTTTTTTCCCCTTCCCCCCACCTCCCTCCCTCCCTTGCTTTTTCTTTCAGTGATTGACAGCCCACGCTTTGAAGAGAAGCTTAGAGAGAAATCCATACCTTTTTTGTCATACATCATGAGCTGAGTAATCTCTTGAGAAAGAGAGTTTTAGCGTAGTAGGGGCCTGTGAAGAATTTGGGTATGGATCCTGCACAAAAGATTTTTGTACCCTGTAGAAGGTAAGAACCAGATCACTTGGGTCAGTACTGAAACTGCATATTGCTTAAAAATCACGTGGAGAGTTACTACTCTTTGAGCAGTCACTCAGATAACATTTATCTAAACCTCTAATGAACAGTATTGTAAGTTCTTGTGCATTTTACTACTATTATTGTTGGCTTCCTTTTTCTATGTTTTGCATACCTGAGAGAAATAGGCATTAAATGATGATTTTTTTTCTGTCCCTGGATGGAATTCAATCCTGGAGAGATACAGCTGCTTGCTATTACCACGGTCTCCTTTTCTGAAACCCTTTTGTGACAGGTTTTTGATCAAAGTGTTCAGCATTTCACAGTAATGAGATATCTATGTTTGTGAATAACTCATCTACTTTGTATGAAGAATATAATATTCTATATCCACGAAGTCTTATGCATTAGTCAGAATATTCCAGTATTTAAATATCAACTCTTCAAGGATTTTTAGTATAACAGTTTGGTGAACCTGGTATCTCATGAAATCATAATCTCGTACAACAATGCAGTTCCTGCTTGTTCTAGAGCAGGTTGTGAATGGGGATACCTGGCATGTCCATACCCAGATGTCCTGGTTTAAGGTAAAACAGAACCAATTTTCTGTTCAGTAATTTTACTTTTTAGCTTAGCCTCTTCTAACTACTGAAATTAACAGCATATTGTGCAGACACTGTTCACTCTCAGGGTGATAAGACCTGTGTCTATAGCTGATGCCCAGGCATGGGATGCAGGGAGGCTCCCGTTTATACTCATTGCTGTAACAGCCAAGGGCAGCTCACTTGGTTGTGTGCCCCGTTGGAGGGTCAGAAGCGGAAAAGCGTAGAGGAGTCACACCTGTGGGGAGGAGCGGACAGGACAGGTGACCCAAAACTGACCCACAGGGTATTCCATCCCATCTACCTCATGCTCAGTATAAAAGCTGAGATATCAAAGGGTCAGCCCTCTTTCTTCAATGGCCGGAATCCAAGGGGGACTCTGTCTGTTTGTCTGCCTTTCATCCTGATCCCTGCATTCCTGAATCCAGATCCATAATCCAGTTCCTGTCCATCACTGAGTCCAGTCTGGGACTTCTCCAGTGCCAGACAGTGTCATGATTGTCATCCTGGGAGCTTGATACAGTTTTGTACATATTTCANCCTTTAGTTTAGTTTTTTTCTAAACTCTTAAGTCTCTTTCTCTCTCTCCCTTCTCTCCTTGGAGAGAGATGTGGGGGAGAGCATCCATTGTTTTGTCTCAGTGGCCATTCCGGCCCAAACCACGACACCGCAAGGGACAAACACCGAGCTGGGCTTGGCTGCAATTCTACTGCCTTGGCACCCTAAAGATGTTGGTTTCAATCTCGTGGTTTCAGTGGCCTAAACTAGAGCTAATAGGGAAGGAAGGCCCTGAACAGATCATCTGTTTGGTTGCAGAGAGGATAATTCCTAGCTTGACTTTCTTACTTTGTATACACTACCACATTGTGGTTAATAAGTTTAGGAAAGTCAGCACATTCGTTTTTAATTCCTACTCAGGGTGAATAACAATGTCCCCTAAAAATGCTCTGGCTGGCATTTAATTTCCATTATCGTGCCATTTTGCTCTCATTTTGATGCCCTGTTATCACCCACTAGGGACAGAAAAAAACATTGATATCTTTGCCAATCATTTTAGAACTCTTGATGGCTTTATAACTCTGTTAAGCAAAAGGTTTTTTATGTCCCAAAGGTAAAATAAACTGTTGTATAAGATCACTGTATCTTTCTGTTTATAGGGAAATGAGAGAGCATTGCTAAATAGCAGGTAAGCTCTCTGAATACTAATTGAGAGATTATTTTATTTTGGTTTTAATATTAAAAAAAACATTTATATACAGATCTATAAACATATTTAGATGCCTAAATCCTACCGGTATCAGAGAAAGCTGGAAGTCTATACACCTTTGAGAAACTGGGTTTAATCACTTGCTTACTAATTCCACATCAGGAAAACCAGGCAGCTTGTAGCAATATTTTGACTTCTTCTTGATGACATATTGTTGACTGGACCAGACTTTTTTACATCTTGGAAATTCAACCTCTGTTAATACTTGCCAAGATGTTGCTTCTGATTAAATTTCCGTTCTTTCCTTCTTTTAAGTTTCCTTATTTTATCAAACAGATGTGGTTATTTAGATGACTAAGATAATTTATATCTCCAAAGATGTTATTGTGCTGCTCAACCACTGTTCAATAGCGGGATTTTTTCCCTGAAAATTGAGAAACTTGCATTCAGTGTACTTCTTGTCATTGTATTTGTGTGATTTATCTTGGCTAAAGCTTAGTATCCCTTCAGGAAAGTACTGAGGAACTTTGACCCACTTTTGGGAAGTATGGAGCTCATTTGGGATGATGCTATTAAAGGTCACGTTTAGAAACCTGATTATTTGCAGAACTCCAACAGATGGTGTGAAAGAGCAACTTTTCTTCTTCCTGGAAAACATACAATGGAAGAGCTGCTGGAATATAGCAGAGACCTGCAGACTGGTGAGGGAAGATGAGTAAAAAATGATTGCTTGCCGTCTTGTTCAGTGTGATAACACAGGGATATAAACTCAGTCAACAGATACCTGGTTCCACATGAATGAGGGGAGGGGGATGGGGTGGGGTGTGTGTGTGACACATTTATAACCCAATCCGCAACCATGCTGTGATGTTCTGTGTAGGTATTGCTGTGCAATTGTTTCATCTTTGTATTCTGTGTATGCCTGCCTTTGGTCTGCCCTGAGACAGAACGCTAAACCAGACGGGCCTTAGATTAGGTTTGACTTAGTATGAACCTATTATGATGTTTTATTTGTACTTTGCACATGATTCACCTCACCTATTCCCCAGATGTGTGCTACAACTGTAACCTCTGCCAACATTTCTGCTCCTTCAACCGGGACGCAGCACATACCTCACTTGATGATGGATTACGGCTTCCCATCAGAGTGCAGCAGCATCCAGAAACAGGAAACATCATTCAGGAACACCAGCACGATGGAGAAAAAGGAATGCAACACCTTTGCCTGTGGTAGGAACACATGGAATACACATCGGTCTCATGTAGGTTACTGTCCTGGTTTGAGCAACACAGGATTCATTTCTCTTTCGGTATTTTCACTTTTCAGTAAGGTGTCTTCTAATGCTAGGGAAAACTGCATTTTCAGAAGACTCTCGTGTCTGAATTTGTGAAAATATTTACTTTATAACCAGCTATGGTATGCACCTTTCAAGATCTCAGTGTTTTCGAGCTCACCAGGTGCAGGGATGAGGAGGAGCAAGACCCGGGCATTTGACCCAAGCTGGCCAACAGGGTTGTTTCATACCATGAATGTCACATTCAATATAAATTAGAAAGTTTGCTGAGAAGTTTTCTATTCTATGACAGCTACCATCCTGAGAACTTCTTGCCCCGGTGCCGGACCCCTGAGCCCTTCCTTTCCTCCCAAAGCTGTAGCGCTCGCAGTGTCCCATATTTGCTGTCCCCTGCTGGGAGTGCACAGCTGCCTACTGATAGAATTGGCTGAGTATAAGCCTCGTATATTTTATATTGATATTGGGATCAATATTGGTCCTTTAGTATTATTAATATTAATTATTTAGTCTTATTCTGTTAAATCTGTTTATATTTCAATCCTAGGGCTTCCTTGTTTCTCTGCATTCCCCTTCCTGGATGGGGAACGGTCACTGGGTGAGAGAATAAATCTCTGAACGACAATAAATTGTTGTGCGTTCTTCAAACCATAACAGTTACATATTTTGCTAAAACTTGTCGCGTTAGGGTGACAGGGGTGGTGACAGGTAGATGGATGGCTGTTCTGCTGAAGGAAGGGGATGTGCCATCTGCCTTGCCTTCAAGCCATGGGTGTGCCTGACCTGGCGCAGTAACTGCAGGGGTGAGAAGTCGGAGGGCGAGCAAGGCCAGGGCCAGTGGGGCGGGTGGGGGGCG
>VUYV01000122.1:2775876-2838442 GCA_008711295.1 Anarhynchus alexandrinus
CTGACTGTTTGGGCTGCAGCACACTGGACTGGCACAATGAGGAGTTGCACACGTAGCTGCACCCTGTGCCATTTAAAGCATGCAGCCACCTGTATTTCGCAGTTGCCTATCCTGTGTCATCAGTCAGGTAATAGGTTAATGCTATGAATTCATAGTTCATATGACCAAGCAGTGAAGGTCAAATGCGCAAAGATTTGTTAAAAGTGCCCCCAGTGAAAAGGCACAATCAATTGCTTTCACATTTTAATAACCATTCTTGTAGATGGTTCTTCTTTTTTCTCAGCCCCCCCTTCCCCAGCACTCATATTAGACTAGATTATTTGCCTAACAATGCTAGCTATGACCTTTGAAAAGAGGTGAAATTATTTATTTCTATTTTTGTTTCTTTCTTTTTAAGATACACTATTACAGAAATTATTGTACCAAACATTTGAACCTTTTAGTAGATCCTTTTAATAGCGTGAACGTTACAGCCATTGGGGTACTGCAGTAGTTTTCAAAAAAAGAAAAGTCAACCAAAAAGTTACTTTTCTGATAAACACTTCAAAAGACTGAGTTAGGGAAAGCGTTGATTTATATTCAATTATCTTTTCTTTTAAAATCATAATTGTGTTACAAACTAGAATTTACTGTAAATGCGTACAGAGTAAGAGTTAGTAGAAGTTATTGTCTATATAGGCATTTCTAGGTTGGGGTTCCTAGCTCCAGAGAATACAGGACTTTAGCCATGGTCATACCAGCAGTGGACTGATGCTAGTCAGATTTTTATCTGACCTGGTGGCTATGTCTAAACAGTACAGTTTAAGCAGTACAGAACTGGACCCTTGTACCTTGAAAAGGAATATATATGTATATGTTAGTTAGTTGGAAAAGTTATCTGTCCCACCTGATTGATTCACCATTCTATCCATTCTTCCAGAGACTCCTTTGTTTATCTAAGAAGTTCATCATTATTCTTTGAACAGTCATTTCTTCAAATAAATAAAATATTATGGAAGCCATTGCAAGCAGAAATGTAACAGTGCATTGTACTCATTTCTTTGTTGTCTGACTTGAAGGAGGTTTAGCATGGGCTACATCTTTCCAATTAACATACAGTAGGAAGGATTTTCTCAAATAAAACATTGGTTCTGTAGTGACAAAAAGCTGGCCAACTGTAAGTAAGGCACTGTTATAATTAAAGTGGAAAAGCAAATCCATTTTATGAAACATCGAAGGTTTGAAGTCTATTTCATTTTGCAGTAAAATGAATGTGAGACTAGGTTTTCACACAGGAAGAAAGACTTCACACTGTCTACTACTGAGTATTTTAAGCACGGAGCGAGGATGGCTGAACTAGATTCTTTGCCTCTTTTGGAGCAGAGAGGTTTTATTAATTTTTGCCCATTCTGATTCAAGCAATTGTTATTTCGGATCTGAGAGATTCTTTCCATAACCTGTCCTTTCTTAGCTCTCCATCCAAGCCTGCATATAAGAATTCATCCTAGCAAATATTTAATTGAAATTGATTCATTTTCACAAAACATTTAGCTTCAACCAAATTGCATTTCTCCTAGCAAGGGGAAAAAAAAAAGTGACAGGTTGTAATTATATTCTGTACGTAGCCATTGGGAAGAAAGTATACAAGATCACAATGGTAAATCAGAGAGTCTGAGTTACAAAATTTTTTACTCTCCTGCATAGAATAATAGTCATCTATCTTAGAAAGACATGGCACAGATCCAGACACCAGACATGGTCTATGTCTCTCTATATAGCGGTTACATGAAATGACCAATATTGAATCTTCAATGGAAGCAGATTGCATGCACAGCATAATTAGGTTGCTTAGGTGACCAGCCTAATTGGATAAACCAATTTCTAGTAAGCAGTGAATTGGCATGCTTATTGTCAACTTCTCCAAAATATACATGCCACATTTATTACAGCTCACATTTTCTTGTGCCAGGGTAGGTTTTATCCATGACATATCCCAATGTGAGATTTTAGTGAAGAACAAAGTCAGGCCAGTGTAGAATCCTTTAAAAAAATCTCAGCCATTGGAATGAGTGGTTGACATTTTAGTCAACAGATTTGTGTTTCCTGGTGGTTTGGGATTTCTTTAATTTCTTTCTCCCTGTCCCAACCCCTCACTCCCTTCTTGGCAGGAGACTATGTCTTTTTTCCCTTCTCTAGTTATGAATCTTGTTATAGTTATTCCAGTGACGTAGTTTGAGTAGAAAACTGATGGGGTACATGCCAGTGTATGAAGACCATGCTAAAATGCACTGTTGTACATCATGTAATATTCTCAGTTTATCTTCTGTCAGAAAGAATAAGGTGGGTCTTTAATGAATGAATCAGGTAAGTGAGCTGTGAGGGAGGCTCTGGGAGCCTGGGATTGCTTGAGTGGCTCATTGACCTGGTGGGAAACAAACCCGCTACAGCAACATGTTTTCTGCCAGATTACTGTGCTGACCCGCCTCCCTGGAGAAAACCCCATTTCTACGCGAGTCGAGGCAGGGGAGCCGCCAGAAGCGGGAGGTGGAAGAAGGCAGAGCAGGGACTGCCTGACCTTCGGTGAATGGGGCCAGGCACACGGGAGGCTGTGTCTCAAGGTGGTGAACACAAGGGAAAAGTGAGCTGGGACTGGCACTCTGAGCCTCATGTCAAGGCATCTCAGGCAGCCCGTGAGCTCACCCTGTCTTGCAGCCTCCAAGGTACCTCAGGGGGTTTAGCTCTCTCCTGGCTGCTTCCTGCAGCATCTCCTGCCCTGCCTGCTCTGTGTCAGACCTCAAATTCTGAATGTCTGTTTCTTTTTCCATCTTCTTTTGTGGAAGAAACTGAGAGTGGTTTCTCTTTTCTCAGCAGAAGTCAGGAGCAACATGAAAAGATTTAGTCTTTCCTGCCGTTTCAGCTTTAGCTGTTCTGAATAGTATCGCATGCGTACTCCCTTGCGTCTACAAAAGCTAGCTCAGGTGGCCAGCTATCAAATAGTACTCTTTCCCTGCTCTTTTTGTGGGCATAACATTTCTATAAATACAATATCAGCTATTATATAATCAGGCAGTCTCCCTTTAAGCCTTCTATCGAATAATTATTCAACATTGAGAAGTTATTCAGTATTCTCATTTTGAGGATGCCAATTTTATGGTACCAAACAAAAGTCTGAGTTTTGCCACACTGATACTAGTTTCTACAGGCTTGTAGAATATATGTAGCTGAAGCCTGAATTTTAAAATACACTTAAAATCATAGTCATTAACATAACATTCAAATGCATAATAATCAACTTGCAGTCCACTCTCTGTTCTCACCCCAGCCAAGGTGCCAACTCCGATATATATCGATGTTGTGCGTGATCTTACATGCTAGAGACTTGCATTTTTAAATACTTCAGCTTCTGGATAACAAGGAGAATAACCATGAACCTATACCTACTCACTGTCTCGTAAGAGAAGATCCAACACATAAGGGACTCTTGTGATCATTGATCTAAATCACTTTTGAGAGTATTCACACACACAGCATCACTTTCTGCTCTTGTCTTTGCCACATTTTTTGTTGCTACTGTGGTTTTTTTTAATTTTTCCCTTCCTGTCCTTTGCCCATTTGCTAGCTATTTCTGTGCCTTTCTGTAGTTTGTATTCTTTTTAGTTACTTTTAAAATCTTCATTGCCTGCCCCTTTTCTTCCAGTGCATTTCTTTCAATGAGCTGTAGAGTCTGCCATGTTTTCAATCCAAGGAGAGGTATTGTTTCCTGAAGCAATACAAACCCCTTCTTAAAGATTTAGTTTTGCAGCTAGCTCCTATTCACTCCCAGTAAGAGTGTTTTCCCCACTGCACAGTCTGAGTTTTATCTCTCCATATTCAATATGACTCTCTTTTTTTTTCTATCAAAATTATTTAATGAAATACAAGAGATCGTATTAACTTATGTATCAGTGTCTAAATTGTGTCATAAAACTTCTTCATATTCAAGGTGATAAACACAGCCTCTGAAAGTGGCTTTCTTGTCAAGAGTTCCCATAAAGGAATTTTGTTCTTTGTTCACCATGCATACGATGGATATTTTGTTTCTCTTTACGTAATTTCAGATCTTTGACTGCAGGCTTCTGCAAAATCTTTTCATCGAAAGTATAATGACCCCATCCAAGCACAGAGTACGGCTCAGGTTTTATTTCCTCATCAAGATTTTGAGTAACTTTTCATGCTATCTTCTGTCAACTCATTCCAGTAGTATTTTGCAGATACCTCTTTTTTGCCTTCAGCTCTGTTTTCTTTTTTGCTGTTTCATAAACTGTGATGTTTACTAACCAGGGCCATCAGTTTCTGTCCATCTATTTTTGTTCTAGTCTTTATGATAATGCCTTCTTTTATTAATTAATTAATTGTTTAATAATTTTATTACTCTTAGTTAAGATCTCCTAGCACTCTTTTTCTCAGGTCTTGATTTCTAATGCCATTGCAGTTTGACCTCAGATTGTGATTTCATAATCTCTCTAATTCAACAGGACTTGGACTGGATTGCAGATTTGTTGAAAAAGCTTCACAAATTTCTTCCTCAAGTTTCTTCCTCTCCTGGTGTTCTCCCATGAAATTCTTCACTTTCCAAAATAATTCTTTCTAGGAAAGCAATATTTTCAAATGTTATAGGCCAAATGGGTAATTGGTTTTGACTAATTTATCTATAGACTGCAAAACATCTTCTGAGTATCTGAAAGGTTATGTTAAGAAAAAAAGACAGTTTTCTTTAGTGTATCTCCACCTGACTTCATAAGGAGACAAAGTTCTTACTTTAATTTCTTCCAGTTGTCTGCTGTACTTCCTAGATTGCATAGATCCAAGTTCCCTTCACTTTTCATCTTTTTCTTTTGTTCTGTTTTTAGATTTGTTCTTCTGCTCCTTCCTTATACCAGATGTAACCCGACAGGGTTTGCAGGGACAGAGGGTCACTGCTTACAACTGCTTGGTGCCTGGTAATACAGGAAGGAGATAACTATGGTGAGGCCCCAAACCAGCAGGCAGAGTTGTCTGGACCATTTTTTTCTGACAGTGAACTTCCCAAGGAAGATCAAAAGATTTTTATGTCAAAGAAAACCCATGGGGTTTTAGACTATAAACTAGTTGGTTTAACTTTTTAAAGAGAGAAAGCTATACAAGCCGGGTTAGGCAGAAAAGGAGAGTACACGCTTTATAACCAACTTTTTCTCCAACCTCAGTATCCTTGCAGAAAGGTTTGTGTTTCCAGGCTGGATTTTAGCTACCTTTGGATTCTAGCAAACCCTACACAGCTGCCTCTGGGAGAGCACGAGGTTCTTTCTAATGGTAGGCTTTTTGCACCCTGTTCTCCCAACGTTTTCTAAATTTCAGCATCGTTTACAGACTTCTTGCCCCCTGCACTTGCTCACTTCTTCCAGCGTTTGCAGGAGGCTCAGTGGTTTCTCTCCGCCAGAAAGGTTCACCTGAGCCAGTCACTCTTTTTCTCTTAAAATAACAATATATACAAATTTAGAATAGACAAAGCAGAGAGACAATTATTGCAATACTTAACACACAAGTAACAAAAAAGTTGCAAAAGCTGCAGAAGCTTGTGTCTGTCAGGTTGCTAAAATCCATCAGTGACAGCAGCAGCCCTCTCAAACCAGCCTTCCCGGTCTCTTAAGGCCAATTAACTATACAACTGGGTTATCCATGACATGCTGGCAGTTTTCATAGTAGTTGAAAGTATGGATTTGTTCTGCAACTGCATAGTTTGATTGCTGAGGTAAAGGAAAACATTTCCTGTCTATTTCCTTTCTCATTTTCTGGTATCTGAAAAGTGGAGGTGGTGTTCTTTAAAAAAAAAAGCATATTTATGCTTCTTTCATAGTTAGGTCCCAAAGCCCACTAGGTCATTGGTTTAAGCAGCATTCAATAGATGGGTATTTTTGTTTGATTTTTGTTTGATCCACGACATGGCTGCACACACATAGTGCTGACCGAAGTGGAAAGGGCATACCCAAGGAAAGCTTTGAACCATCCCTTTCACCAGCAGCGTAGACCTGGATGAGCATAAATCACTTGTGAAAACACATCCCTGTTTAAAGGCATGAAGCCTATGGACTTCAGCCTTAGGGATGACTGTCGCCAATATGCATGAATTGTGTCTGCTCCTGTGTGGGAGATCCTCGTGTCCTGTGGCTGAATGCAAGCAATCTCCAAACTAGAAACCATCCAGTTGCTCTATCATGGTACATTAGCTCTCCCTAAACAAAATATTAATGCAGGTGTATAACTTCTAGAATGAGGTGATCTGCAGGTAGTTAGTGTGGCACGTAAGTACAGGAGTTTGTACATGTATGCCTAAATATGTTTCCCTAAATTCACTGAGAGTCCCAAGTTAATACTTCTCCTTTGTGTCTTTTGAAAATGGGATAAAGCTTCTAAGACACTTTGGTATTTTAGAAATTTTTACTCAGTTTTATTTTTGTTGCTTATATTAAAGCATTTTTTTCCCTCCCATCCTTCCCTGATTTGGGTTGGTTTGGGGTTTTTTTTGTTTTCTTTATTTTTTAACTAACATTTTATTGACTGTTAAAGCAAAGAAGAAAAAAGGAAAAATCTACAACTAGAAATTTGTGATTTTTGTTAAATATTAACATTGATGCTATTTTGCAGGGCTTTTATTTTGAGGACGCTGTGGTTTTGTTCAATGACAAAGACGATACAAGTTCTTAAAAGGTAAAAAAATAGAAGGTTGTATAAAATGAGATTGATGATGGAAGAAAGTTTCTCTTGCACTTTATGGGTAACTGCCGCTCTTTGTGGCACAGCATGTACTGCAGAAATATCTTGGTTTCTCAGATACAGGTGCTTTTGAACAGTTGTATTCTCATGATGTTTTGATAAATGTTTTAATTCCATAATTTTAATTTAGTTTTCTGAAAAATATTCCAAACAACTTAAAAATTTCTTTGGATATGCTGTGCATAGACCCATTTCTGTCCTTAAATGTAGTGATGAATATCTGCGGTGGAGAATCTGTACCTTCCTTCCAGACACTCCCCCAGGGGGTTCCTGCTGCAACATTGATGAAATTGTACAGAGATAAAGACACTTCTAAATAGTCAATAGAAACTGTTTCTGCAGAGGCAGAAAAGGTCACAGAGGACAGTCTTTTGTATGTAAGATACTTTGGAGGTGTTTTTAATGCAGTTTAACATAGCCAGTTGCAATGAATCATGCATGTGCCAGAGTGGTCACATCAAGACCATGGGCCAGCTGGATGACAGGAGCCAAGCAGAGCAGCAGTTCAGAGGGTCTTGCCCAACCTAGCTGAAGATGTCATTGCAAGGATCTTTGTAACAGAAGCTCCCACTGACCACCTGGTTTAACAAATTTGATCCTCTCTTCCTTATGAGCACCAATCTATGCCAAGATCTCAAAAATAAATCAGTTTTTTAATAAAGGCTCTACCTATTCATGTCTGTGTAACAGGCTTCAGATATACTACTGTAATGTGAGCAATAGTCTGGGCAGATTCTTGAAAGACTTTCGGGACTGGTTGGGCATCCAGCAATGGATTTTAAAATTTCAGAAGGATAAGGAATTGGAAACAGAGTCGACTTGATTTTCCAAAATGAGAGCTGTGAAGTGTTAAGCACTTTTCAAAATTCACACAAGCAGGTGAGAGCTGATCGATCTGTGAAAACATGGTGCTAACTGCTGCTAGCCCCTCACCGTAGGAGAGACTGGCCTCCAGGTTGAATGGCTGGTTACAGTGTGACTCTACAAACCAGTTAAGGTAAATACAAACCATTTAACGTAAACTTGTGAGCCTGTGCTCTGTTCAATGAAGAAAAGCTAAAATGAGCTAACTCATTAGAAGGAGCAATGTTTGAAACAGGATCTGTTAATTACGTGCCTTTTAGCATTTCTTTCAAACTTTTCTTAGATATTTCTTTCTTTAAAATGATTGCTGTTTCTGAAACATGCTGAAAATTAGTATAGCAATTACTGGCATTATTTTCGATTGAGAAAATGCCTTCTGCTTAATGCATGCCATAGAAAACCCTATGCTTGCTGCCCGAATCTGTAACACACATAGTAAACAATTACAAAATGTCCCATTGTATGACTGTTTCCTCTCTTCTCTGAACAGAGTTATTTTTAAAACTACATATTGATTTCCTTCTTTCCACTTTAAAACTCCCCAGAAATGACCTCCTCTGTACTACAAGGACCCCTGTTTGTAAATGGTGGCTCAGTTTCACAGTAAAGTAAAAGTCTTCTATTGATCCCTGAAGGACCACTGATGAGTTCCTCAGGGACGCAGGGCCAGAACAGGAAGCACTGCTGTAACGAGCACTCTTTGTGAGAAATACTGTGTGAAATAAAAGAGAGAACCTGCAAAATGTCCTTAAATTTATATTTCCATCAAGATTTCAGATAAAGCACACAAGTCTCCTGGACTTCAGTTACATTTTTGTCACTTAATAACAGTTCACTTGGGATACTGCTGTAGGAAACCAAGAGAATAGAAAGCCGCAATAACCTTGTTAGAATAGTTTCTATGGAATCCTCCTCATTTTAGTTTAAAAAACATTATTTTGATTCCTCCATTGAGAAGATGTCATTGTGGGAAGAGGTTCAAAAGCACCTGGACTCTCAGATTGAGTGTGTAAACTTCCTAGGATGCTTCTTCCCCCTCAAGTTCCTGGTGAAGGTGTCTGGATGTTGTCTAAAATAACAGAGATGGAGCTTGTCATGGAGGACTAATGCATTTTATGCTAGGGCTACTGCAGTACCAGCATTAGAAGCCAGATGTCTTTCTATGAATCCTTTTTTGCCCACCTCAACAGGTAAGTCAGAGCTGCATAGAAAAGACTGAAAGTAAATATTGCACAGGGGAAGGACACATGGAAGAGATAAAATTTAGGAGACTTAAATACTCCACAAGTGTTAAGTTTACTAAGCATGTTTTTTTTTTTTCTTTAATGTGAAGAATATGCACAAGTATTATTGTCTAAAATGAGGTGTTGCAAAGGCAAAAGTGATTTCATACAAGGTTGGATGTATATGTGTTTGTTTTTAAATGGACTGAGAATATCTGCCATTATGTCTCCTTTTCCTGAGTTTTGTCAGTCATGCTGTGAAGCACATCAGTGACAAAGATGGTTTCTTTGGAAATAAAGAGCTATAGGCTTTTTTTAATCTTCACAACACTAGGTATATGATTTCACATAGATTAAAAATAATTTCTCCAGATGTTTCTTGTAAAATGAAATGATAGAGGGAATTATCGCACAAAGTGTTTCCTTCCAGAAGCTTTGAAAAAAATGTCAGAATTTTCATTTACAATAATTCATGTGTACATACATCGGCTGTATTTATGTTCCAGACTGAATTGAAAAATCAACCCAAACATTTCTAAAATAGTCTGTTCAGTATGGTAATTGGCTCTTGCCATGGCAAGGTGCAATATTGTTTAAAAAACCCAATAATGTTACATGGATTCTAATACTTTACCACCATATAAGCAATGTAGATATCACTGTTAAGTATGTGACCTCGGAAGAAGGGTAACATCTAAAGATTAACCAAGATCAATAGACAGTTATACAGACAGAATCCAGAGAAATGTCACCTCTATTCTTTTTTATGGTTGTCAGAGAATGCTTGAAGCAATTTTAACAGATGTAAGTCCTTATAAGCAATATCTCCTGCTGGGAAATGCAAAATATTTTTTGCACGTTGACTTAAGGAACAGCATTTTAGCTTTGATCATGAGTTTAAATGTATTTAGACTACAGTAATTTATGTTCCTGGGTGTTCTAATTTACAGGAGGTGTCTAAGTATACTACTAAAGTTGTCTGTTCAGTGTTTTCACCTTTCAGGGGGGTGGAAACCAGTATATCTCAACACAACCTGAAAGTCCTATGGCACAAGTCGTCGCCAGATGTAAAGGGTCATGTCTCCAAACTCAGAATGCTTGAGGTTGGACAGGACCTATGGAGGTTGTCTGGTCCACCCCACACTGCTCAAGCAGGACCACCTAGAGCCAGTTGCCTAGGACTGTCTTGACGGCTTTTGAATACCTGCAATCCACTGTATTTGGAGAAGGGATTGGGATACAGTGAGGAGAGAAAGGCATTTATTCCTATTTATAAGGGTCTCAGAAAATTTACACATCTCACATTCTGTAACTATGGTAAGTGAAAGCAAGAGAGCATGAAGCTGACAACCATATGCCTATATGACTGTTAAAAGGCTAACATATTTACATAAGCTTTTAAATACTCAGACTTATAGGATGTGATGGTAAAATGAGTGAGTGAGCAGTGAGAAAATGAGTGGTAACATGGGATACATTTAACAAATTATAAGTCCCTTTTAAGTCTACTGAAGTTGACTGCCACAGTTTTGGTGATAACATGTCCTAAGTCTAAAAGGATCAGGAGAGTAAGGCAGAATCCCTCTTCAAAATCCCTTTTTATTCTTTTAAATGCTACTACCAGCAGCAGCATTAGGGATGTTTTTGTATTTTGACAGAGCCCAAATGTTTTCTGGAACTGATGATGTTCGGAGATGCCTGGATGGTTGCTCCTGTTCCTGACTGGTGGAGGTGCTCTGCCGGGAAAAATCATCCCTAGAAATGCAGCAAGATTCAGGTTGGAAAGGAAATCTGGGGGTCGCCTGTTCCAACCCTTGCTAATTGTCTCCTGTGTAATATGCTTCCTACTATTACTCTGTTTTTACTTGTCAGTTGTCCCTTTGCCAGTGAGGCCTGATTTAAGAAGCTGTCAGACTTGGAGGTCCCCACCAGTGCAGCTGCCCTGGGGACCCAATGCTGCAGTGGAGGATGAAGAGTAAAACAGTAGAAAGCCTTAGAAAAAAAGTAACTGTTTTTGCTAATGTTAACAAATCTTTTCTGTTCAAATCAGAGTGGAAAACAAGCTCTAGAGGAATGCCTGCTGCAAACTACCAAATTGTCTACAAAGACACAATATTTTCTAAGTACAAATCATTTAACTTCTCACATTTCCAATAGTTTCCAATCCACTTTGTAGGCATCTGCTTTTCTTGTTCATTTTTAAGCAGTCCTTTCTTACTTTTTCGTGAAAGACTTTCTGTATTAAAGTAATTAGTTTTATTCTGTCATTAGAATACATTAGCTATGGTATATTTTTTTTTGGCCAAATTCTGAAATATGTATTAGCTAGGTTAGCTTCCAAGATTTAAAAAGTGTCGTGTCAATGGATAGCATGCTTGAAGGTAATAGCAAATAAATGATCACAAAGAATTTTGTCCAATCTAGTTTAAAGGATGCCTCACTGAATTGAAGGATGCAGCATATCTAGATGGCAAACAATTGTGAGATAGTTAAAGGCGTGTGAAGGCAGAACATGGCTCTAAAGAAATACACGAGTGACTTTCTGACAGGTTTGCTCTAAAATTTGTCTAGCATCAGGTTATTTTTAAATCTAAATTTGGTCAAACTTCAGTTTATATTTGTTTGTATATTTTAAGCGTATCTAGTTTAAAATGGCAACGCTTAAAAAAAGTCCAGAAAATTTGAGGAAAAATAGGAGAAAAGTAAAACAATTTTGACCTAACCATGCAGAAGAAAATCAAGTTTTCTATTTTTCTCTGCCCCAAAAAATAAATAAAAAAAAAGGTGAAAACACCTTTAAAAGCAATTATATGTTTTGGGTACCATATTGCAGGAATTTAGAAGAATATTATCATTAGGATGACAAATGGTTGCAGCTGTTATAACTGTGAGGAAAGGAAAAATTAGTCCTGTAGTCTTTATGAAGGGGGAGATTAAGAAGAGCCATCTTGTTTACTGTTCTGGGGAAGGTACCATGGATGCCGATGCAACAAAACTGCTGGAGAGTATATGAATTTTAAATATGTCGTTTCCTTATAGAGAAAATTACGGATGTGTGACGCAGAAAATATTTGAAAGTTTTGAAACCTTGGATATGTCAGATATTTCACACACAGGAAGAAATTTGCATGCATGGGGTCCCTAGGTCAGTATGGGTTCCAAAGTTGTGTTGGACTGCATGAGATATGAAAGTGTTTCACTGTCCTTTGACACTGTGCCTCCAGTCCACGTCTTTGAATAACACTGTCATGACTTCTACTTCTTTCATGTTTAGAAGGGTGTCTTAATCCACATGGTGCAGACACATGGCCTGTCACAATTCCTTGATCTCATTCAAACCAGCTGAACAGTAGGATACTCTAAAGTGTGCTGTCCATCACTGCTGGCTAGTACCTACAGTGGGTTATGGGTTGGCCACTGTCTGACTCAACAGAGGCCAGTTACTTAGCTGAAGAATTCATGATACAGGTCTTGGAGTCTTAAGTTCAATCTCCCTACATCAAAGCAATTGGAGATAACAATGTCGATATTGTGCATCACAATGACTTTTTAGGTCCTATGAACTGTGGAGATTTCACATGTCTGACTTCAATCCAGGATCAAATGGTCCACTCTGCTGAGAAGCAAAATAGCAGCTGCTTACGGCATCACAGATGAAACCAACATCCCAGACGTGACACAAACTGTAAGTCATGGATTCACATCAGGTTTAGTATACCTTGGGTTGGTTGCTCGCTGTTAATAAATGGAGGGCAGCTCTCCATTCAAATCAGCTTGGACCTGTCCCTTGCTTTTGGCATTGCCCACGGTAACATAATGTCCTATCTGATGGAGATCGCAAGACAAAGAGACCAGCACTAAAACAGCCTGTTTTCCTTTGCCTAACAGGAAAGATCAAACCAAACAAAAGTATGAGTACTTCCAACTTCAAAGCTCTGTAAGGATTGTTTTTCTATTCTGTTATTAGCCTAATTTCATAGAGCTATAGGAGTTGGTGAGATATTTGAACTTTGACATCAACAATATGCAGATGCAATTTTCTCTGCTTATCCTTTGCAGTGTAGGAAAATATTATCGTTGCCAGCCTAACCCAAGCACTGGCACACGTTTGTTAGTAGATGAAGAACAGCTAGTTGAAACCAAAACAGAACAAGGCTGAGCTCCTGCTGCTTGTCAGAAGTGCACAAATAGGACCCTTGGCCATATTAAGAAACAAGAACTGAAGGAATATTGTTGGTGTTCTGGTGGCATATTCGGTTTGGCTTTGAAGTGACAATATTAAGTATTTGATGAGAACAACTGTGTCTTTGAAATTTGTAGAATGGCAGAGTAATATTGAAGGGCCTAAATATTTTGTGTAAAGTTCCAGACTTCTGGAAGCAATCCAAAGCAAGCTTACCTTTTGGGGTTTGTTCATCACTAGTACCATTCACACCTTTCTTTTTGAACAGCAGCATTTACTGCCATCTTGGGTGGATGTGTATAGTATAACATTTCACAGAAAGACAAGTTTAAAAAAAGTGTTAATCTTTTGGTCAACTTACAAACTGCCCGCACTGCATTTTAGATGGGGAAAGAAAAGTTAAAAAAATGGTACTAAATAGGACATTTTCTACTATGGAAATTTATTGACGTTTACTTTGTAAAAGTGGATATCATGTATAAATAAAAGTTACAAACTCCTGAATGCCAACAGGAATCTTGGTGGATGAGGGAAAGTCTGCGGATGTTATTTACCTGGACCTCAGTAAAGCCTTCAATACTGTTTCCCACAGCATTCTCATGAAAAAACTGGCTACCCAAGGCTTGGACAGGCATACACCCTGCTGGATCAAACACTGGCTGGAAAGCCAGGCCTAGAGAGTGGTGGTGAATGGAGTTAAATCCAGTTGGCGGCTGGTCATAAGTGGTGTTCCACCAGGCTCAGTGTTGGGGCCACTCCTGTTTAATATCTTTATTAATGATCTTGATGAGGAGATTGAGAGCACCCTCAGTAAGTTTGCAGATAACACCAAGTTAGGTGGGAATGTTGATCTGCTTGAGGGTAGGAGAGCTCTTCAGAGGGACCTGGATAGGCTGGATCGATGGCCAAGAATACGACCTTCAACAAGGCCAAGTGCCGAGTCCTGCACTTGGACCACAACAAACCCATGCAACACTACAGGCTTGGGGAGGAGTGGCTGAAAAGCTGCCTGGCAGAAAAAGACCTGGGGGTGTTGATTGACAGACGGCTGAACATGACCCAGCAGTGTGCCCAGGTGGCCAAGAAGGCAAACAGCATCTTGGCCTGCATCAGGAATAGTGTAGCCAGCAGGGCTAGAGAAGTGATTGTCCCACTGTACTTGGCACTGGTGAGGCCACACCTTGAGTACTGTGTTCAATTTTGGATGCCGCAGTATAAGAAGGACACTGAGGTGCTGCAGCGTGTCCAGAGAAGGGCAACGAGGCTGGGGAAGGGTCTTGAGAATAAGTCTTATGAGGAGCAGCTGAGGGACTTGGGGCTGTTTAGCCTGAAGTAAAGGAGGCTGAGGGGAGACCTTATCGCTCTCTACAACTACCTGAAAGGAGGCTGTAGCGAGGTGGGTATTGGTCTCTTCTCACAAGTTACAATGGATAGAATGAGAGGAAATGGTGTCAAGTTGCACCAGGGGAGGTTTAGGTTAGACATTTGGAAAAACTTCTACACTGAAAGGGTTATCAAAGATTGGAACAGGCTGCCCAGGAAGTGGTTGAATTACCATCTTTGGATGTATTTAAAAGCCATCTAGATATACTGCTCAGGGACATGGTTTAGAAGTGGGCCTGGTAGAGTTAGATAACAGTTGGACTTGATGATCTTAAAGGCCTTTTCCAGCCATAACAATTCTATGATTCTGTGAATATTCTTAAAAGCAAAAAAGTAGCTGAGTTCAAGTACTTAATATTGGAGGAATATATAGTTCTAAGTGCCATTTCTAATAACTGAACGGAAATAAAGCAGGTACAACCATTCTTCTATTCAGTCCACGAGAAAATACCCTTTGACTTAAAATGGAGTGATATCAAGTTAGAAAGTATTGTTATACGTATCTAAATTTCTTTGTGCACGTGACTAATTCTACTGATGTTTGATTTACTGAGATTAATCATTGCAGAAAAATTATTCTTGGTTTGTGTAGATATTGTAGGAGTTGTTTACATGATCATTCTGTACAGAAAAGGTAATGGGTTATCAACTCTATTTTAAAAAAATCCAGTAAGAGAAGGGGTAGTAAAAGAAATGTGAGGGAATAAAATTCATACACTTGAAAGTGTATGTGAGAGGCTAGGCTACCCACTGATCTCAGACAGTGAGACCAAGGAAGCAGAATTTTGGGATCACAAGTGCAGAACTTCAAAAAACATTGCCAAATGATAATATAAATTTTAATCATAAAACAATATAAATATTCATCATAAAATAAAGAAAGGAATTAAATCTGTGGGTTTTCTTACTCTTTTTTGAATTGTTAGAATGCATCTGAAGAGTTTTAAGCTTCTTCCCACAGCCTGGTAATCTTTAAAAATGAAAAGCTATTCTGACCCTGTAGTCAAAACTGAAGTTTCACAATACATATATATTACAGTTTGACCATAATACATGTACTGCAGGATAAACTTACACCAAACCCATGAACTGTCAGACAGAAGCTGTTATGGACTGACCACAGCCCCCATTCCCCATCCCCTGCTCTGCTCGGGTTGGTGGAGGTAGAGGAGCGGGGAACGAAGGACAGAAGTTGAGCCTGAGCAAGGCTGAGAAGGTGTTGTTTTAATTTTTTCTTTGTTTCTCACTACTCAAATTTATTTTAACTGGCAATAAATTAAACTAATTTTCCTCAAGTCGAGTCTGTTTTGCCCATGATGGAAACAGAGAAGTGATCTCCCTTGTCTTTATCTTGCCCCATGAGCTTTTCTGTCTTATTTTCTTCCACTGTCCAGTAGAGGAGAGTGAATGAGAGGATGGCAGGGTGGGCACCTGGCCAAGGTAAACCCACCACAATACTATTTATTGTGGAAACATTTTGGGGGCGTGAAAGACAAAAACTTTGTAAGGAGCCTACAATATTAAGAAAAAAAATGTACAAGATGAAAAATATCCTTTAGAATAAGGAGATCTTATCCTATCAAGAAGCCACTTGTCTGGTCTCCTGAATAACATACATTTCCAGTCTCCTACAAAGGCAGAATACATCTTAAAGATCTTTGGTATATTTTTCACTGAGCAGTTATCATTTGTTCCAGACCCCAAATACCAATAGAATAAAATAGAATACATGCTTAATAAAAATCATTAAGTTCAGGTGGAACTGATGTATTTAGTTATATATATGAATTATCTTGCTTAAAAAGTGTAGCACATTTTAAAACATTTTGTCTGCCTGAAGTTTCCTGTATTTGCAATGAGGAATATAGTATAATATACATGATTTTTCTAACCATAGCTGCTATATAAGAACAGTTGATAAAATACTGCGCACAAAAATAGAGGTGGGGAAATTCTGATAACTCGTTAGCTTCCATTTGTGTTTAATACTGGTGTGGTTTACCCAAGGGGAAAAGAAAGTGAGATCTAATATCGGGTGGAAGACTACATTTGGTTCAGTGAAGAATGTCTCAATATTTTTCAGCCTCCGAGTTAAATTTCTTATTAGAACAAATGTCTTCTTAATGTGAAGATGTTCAGGACATAAAAATGTAGAATCCGGTTCCAGAGTTAGTTACCATTATCTCATTCTTTCTACTGTATATATGCATAAATTTTGCTTGCAATCTAAAGTGACAATCTGGAGAGTGAAAAACTAAACTAGCTTAATCTTTATGCATATACCTAATAACATATTTGCATTTTTTATTTGGAAGAAAGGTTAATGAGAAAGTTGTTCTGAGTCAGTAACCTGTTACCTCTGAAGAAGATCCCCAAAGTTATCCATCTCTGAAATTTCCTAGATGAAGACCCAAAAACTTGCAGTGGCTGAAAACTAGGCAGCTAAGTTGAAACTAATAGTAAGATTTAAAATGCTTACATTTATAGTGGTTAACCAGTGGAACAGATTAGAAAGAGATGTGATAATCTCTCTTTGACACAGAGGCGTTAAATCGAGAATGGGTGTCTACCTGAAAGATACAGTGTAGTTCAACCATGAGCTGAACTAGGCACAGGCATGGCTGAAATAAGTGGCACTGCTTCTGTTGCACATAATGTCAGATCACATTCCCAAAGTGGTTGCTTCTGGTTTAAACATCTGTGAGTTTCTGTGTGTCTGTCTTGCCCACATGTTGAAGAGATGGAATAATACTGTGTGGTCAAGAAAGGAAATTCTCTTAGACGTAGCTATCAGAAAAAACAATGTTAAGTAAATTAAATTGTAGGAAATCAGAAAGCTCAAACACCACTCGAAGTTTCAAAGACATATAAGAGAAAAATGATTGAGCTACTAATACGATTTAACATGTAATTTAACTTTATGTTGTTTGCAAGAAGGTTGACTTGTATGTATAAAATGTACTTGAAGATGTTTGAAAGTTGTCCAGATAAATATGGATAACTAGCAGTCAGGAAAAAGAGAGCTCAGAAGCCTTATCTTACAGGATGTTAATTTACCTGCGTACATTTAATGATTGCAATTTTTGTGTGTTTCTGTGTGGATAGAATAACATGAAGTAATTTTGAGCCAGTTTTAGATAACTCCATGAATCACAGAGTTTTCAGAGTTGGAAGGGACCTCTAGAGATCACCTAGTCCAACTCCCCTGCCAAAGCAGGATTGCCTAGAGCACATTACTCAGGACTGCATCCAGGCGGGTCTTGAAAATCTCCAGAGAAGGGGACTCCACAACCTCCCTGGGCAGCCTGTGCCACTGCTCTGTCACCCTAACTGTAAAGAAGTTTTTCCGTGTGTTGGAACGGAACTTCCTATGTTCCAACTTATGCCCATTGCTCCTCGTCCTGTCAATGGGAACCACCGAGAAGAGTCTGGCTCCATCCTCCTTCAACCCACCCTTTAGAGATTTGGAAGCAGTAATAAGGTCTCCCCTCAGCCTTCTCTTCTCCAGGCTAAAGAGTCCCAGCTCTCTCAGCCTTTCCTCATAAGGGAGATGCTCCAATCCCTCAATGAATGTTGTGTTTTAATAGTCTCAAATTTATGGAGGGGTGCATACAATATGTGTTTTATTCGAATCATGCCTTGAAGAATCAGATAATAGTCCTTAGTTAGAAGTGAAATACCAGGCTAGATGTACTGTTCTTGTGTTTGCTATGCCAAAATCATGTGTTTCTATGGCAACAGAGTTAATCTATACTGTTTCAATTGGATGAACCCTGATAAATTTTGCTACCTAAAGTAATCTCAACTGTAGCCCTAGTGACATTAGACTGCATAAAATAAATTTTCTGAGTCTAGTCTTTGTCACTGTTTAACCAGGATGCACTAAAGAATTTGACTAAGGTAACACAGCAGTCCCTATTCAGTACTACATCGCGATGTGCAAAAACTGCCTTCTCTAAATCATGTTTTCTTAGCAGCAGATGTATCAGTTTATTACATTTTCTTTGTAGGTGGTTTGTTACTTCACTTTCCCATTAATTCTTCATATCTGGAAGTGTAAAGCAGCAAACATGAGCTCTTTTGTTCATAGCTTGTGCCACTTGCTTGAGGAATCACAAAAATTTAGGGACATCACTTCTGTGATAAGCATAAGATTTTTTATCTCTACTGGATTCTAGCTCACTGTGGACAAAAAGGACAGCAGATGTAAAAAAAGCCTGATTTCCAAAATTAAGTTCATAGTCCAACACAAATACTGGCAAAGTTCTAACCAAACTTCACACACATCATATAAGAAAGAGGCCTTGAAATATAAGATACTCCCAGACACAAGCAACCAAAATACTCCTTAGACCTCATTTTAAAACTGCAGTTCAATCAGCATACTCCAGATGGCACACAATGATGATAAAATTATGCATGTGCTACTTTGAGGGATGGAATATGCAAACAGAAGTAGCTTGTTAACACAAAGCCCCTGGAAGCCGCCTTCAGGACTGACAGTCATCTGTAGACTCAGAAAACAAACAAAACTTTCGACTCTTTAACAGATAGTGTTTGGAAGGGGGAGTGGGGGAGAGGAACAATCTAATCTCAATTATAATGCAGGAAACACAAATGTTTGAAGAATTACCATCCTTTATATGCTAATAAATATTGAATGGCAGATGTTTTCCAAGCAGATAGATGATTAATTTGGCCCTGAGTTACAAAGAAATACAAGATACATGAATTTTTAAGGGGGAATATTACTTGAACATCATTAGAAGGGGTGTACAAAAAACTTCTTATATTAAAGACATGTTGCACTACCTTTTTCTCTTTCTGGGTAAAAATTTTCTCTGTGATTAGTCCTAATTAAAATGGGTACTGCAAACTGCAAAGGGCAACCATATGCGAACATTCATGTGCTTAAATTTCAAGAATAATTCCATAAGACATCATACGTGCAGGTATATACGACACAAGATAGAAGACAATTCTCTGACTGCATTTTAACAACTTATCAAAAGCCATGTTGCATAAAAATTTTACAGATTAAAATTATAGAAGCTGATGAGGCTTTTGAATTGTGGGATAAAATCTATGTTTCAAGTGAAATGCTGAATTGTGCAGGATGCAAGTGATGGTGCTGACTTTGTGCTGAATGAGGACCATGTTTTTGAATAATTACAGAAATAACACAAAACAGTTTCTGGAACTTCTACAGTTTCAGTGTTAATACAATTTCCCACAAAAATGCAGCTATGTTACAGAAACCCTTCGATGGGCTTGCAAATTAGCCGCCTTCCTTTGCTGGCCGAAAGGCTACCATCAGATCTCATGAAAACAGTTTTCCTGAAGCGTTGGGCCCATCTTAGGCTAGGCAAATGGTAAAGTGGTTGTCAAAAAGCAACAGAAAATGGCACTAGTAGGGCAGCTTTCCCTGCAACAAGCCTCTGAAGCATATTTATTTTAAATAGTTTGTTCTGTAGTCTAGGTGGTTTTAGATAAACGCCACAGCAATGCTCTTTGTAAATGCACGAATCTAGGTAAGTACTGTATTGTGCGAGGGGGCAAGGTTTACTTTTTGTAGTTCCACAGATTGATTCTGATGAACATTTCATGCAAAAGGAGTTTCTGTAGTAGAACATTTCAGAATTCATGAATAGTAATTGAGCCCTTTAGTTCTGCGCTAAACTTAAATCCATTATTCTCCATTTAAAGCAGACACATCATGTTGCTCTACAGAACACTGCTCTGTCAATTCAGTGCTTTTTTCAGTGAGCTGGGCTAGAATATTAAGCGCTCTTTGCTCTCAGTATTCTTGCTGTGCTTGGCACATTTGGATTCCATTTGAAATAGGCAAATAGCAATTCTGTTGTTCATAATGAATAGCCTATACGTGTATATGCACCTTGCCTTTGAAAGGGGGAGCATATATTATTTGCCACATCTTGAATCTTTGGCAACCAGTTTGCTTCATTTCCTTTCGCTCTCTCTCTGCACATAAGCACTGAAACGTAAAATGTAATAGAAGTCTCTGACAGATTTCTGTCTTCTGTAAGAGTCTGCTTCAGCATTGAATGTACATATTTTTTCCTGTCATGGACAAATTAAAGAAATGCATGTAAAAACAAAGAGTTAAGTAAGAAAGATTAAAGTTTCTAAAAGTCCCTGTCCATGCAGAACATTTTTCAAGCATTTGCTAGAATGTAGCTATCACTGTGCCTAGGTTTTAGTATGCTGATGCAGCCGTATCTCTGTCCCTACCATGCTAGCAGAGATACAGTTCTTTCTCTTCCAATATAATTTTTTTTGTTGCTAAAGTTCTATGAATACACAACTTAAACTCCGCTAGCATGTTCTGTTAAGTTTCTGCACTAGAAGGATTTTATGTTCATCATAAGCAATAAATCATGCAATTTTGCTTAAATGAATTATCGTGTTTGAGAATGGTGTGATAAGCTGAATTTCACAAAAGCATGCCAAAATCTTAAGTTTCCAGCATCCCAAATTTTCCTTCTTAGCTACAGTCCTGTTACATTTGGATCTCCATTTATAAGGTTTGCCTTCACAGAATTTGGGGGGGAGGAGGAACTGAATAGACCATCTGAAAAAAATGTTCTATATCTTTTGCTTATCACACCTCCTACAAGGACTACTACGACTAAGAGAAATAATAAAAGGAAATCTCTCATTTCCATCCTTAGTGTTCAAGTAACCCTAAAATCATGAGATTCTAAAGAGAAATTATTATCATGCTTGTATGGCAAGCCAAACAAAGTGTCATGTTTCTCTCTTATGTACCAGCAAAGTTGAAATATAGTTGTATGGGGTAGTTCTCTGTTTCTCTCTGAGCCGCTTCTTTGTGTATGGGGGTTGAGACATAAAGCCTACTGTTTCTGTCTGCATTGGCAGATGGTATTTTTATCTGTGCACCAAGTAGATGTTAGGGTAAAGCTGACCAGCAAAGAGCTGAAGCTGCCAGCATTATGATGATGGTTTAAAACCTAAGGTTGTTTAAAATGTGCATCACAAGCCTCTACCAGCAAATAGCAGAAGTTAGATTGAAACACTTCTGTGAAACAGTCCTCAGGGCAAGAGTATACCCAGCGAGGGTTTCTTCAGCGCAGCGCATGTGGGTTCCAGCTATCGCAGCACCCATTTATACCTCTCTTGCCAGCTGCTGATGGCACTGAATAAGCTACATGTTTTATCTGGTGTGGTAACACTAACGTAAAGGGAATCCCCAGTTTCCAGACAGCTAGCGGGACAAAGCAGCTTGAGAAGACCTACAAACATATTCCGGTCTTCCCAGCTCAGGGGATGTTAATGAAGTGCTTTAAGATTGCCGATTATAACTGTCTTGTTTGAACTGAAAGATGTCCGAGGACTGCTGATGCTAGTTTAGAAAATTGTTTAAAATGCAAATCACTGTCTTGCCTCACAATCAATTTTTCAAGAAAATAAGAAGGTAACACTTCAGAATTTAAAGACTGTAATTTGAATTTAATATTAATGCTCGGACACTTGGATTGCAAAGGTAATTGACCCAGAGCCTCATGTAGTGTACAAAGTAGATGCTCACCCAGAAAGGCCAATGGGGGTTTTTTTGTTAGAAAGTGGAGACATTCTGCTATGGGCTGGGTTTTGTTCCTTACAGAGGTCAAACCAGTGTCTGTTTGAAAAATTCATGATCCAGAAAAGGTAATTTTTAATGAATATTTATGAGAGATGTCCTTTCTTATCAGAGCTGTGCAAGTTTTCAGAAGCTTGCCACTAAGTCTGGCTTCTGATTTTTAGCAAAAAGCTTACGAGTTCATTCTGAGAAAATAGTCAGGTTACATTTTTGTCTAGCTTTTTCTGGTATGTATCTTTTCACATAGTAAGATACATCACCGTGATTCTTGTGTAATGCATCATATACAGGGTGTGTTTTTTTTTTTTATAGGAGACTAGTACTTTAAGAAGGTTAATGTTTTAAATTAATTCTGTTATTTCAGTGTTAATCACGTTGAAAAAATCATCATGAAAATAAACATAAGCTGATGAGTTTATGTAATTCATTTCTGTAATAAACTGTGTGCAGCTAGAGTTGCTGAAGATCAATAACTAGAAGGATTTTCTAGACTAGTTTGCTTTTTTGAGTCTCAAATCTTAACTGCAAAGCCTGAGAGTACTGCCGAACAACAGGCGAAAAGAATATTTCTTTTACAGTTGCTTTTGGTTTGAACATTATCACAGCACCTAGAAAAAGAAGCTGAGATTGGTGTCCGGTCTGGTGTTCACAATGGCTCTTAAGCACTGTGTGTCTGAAGAACTTGTTTTGTATATGGCAGAGAAAAAGAGGGGTCTGGAGCCAGAAGTGCTGCGAGGCGCAGTGACTTGCCAAGGCCGTGCAGCAGGGAAAGGCTGAAGCATTATTGTGACCAACTTCCAGACCAAGTCTTGTATTCTCTGGGCAATGTTGCCTTTAAATAAGTCCATGCAAAATATTTCAAGAAAAAATATTGCTCCTAAATCTAGATAGAGTCATAAAGAATAATTAAGGTATTGGATTCTGATTTTCTCTCCCAGTTACATAATTTAGAATTACTGTGTGGAATTTAACTCACTTTCCTCTCCTCTCCCTTTTTTATACCGTTTGTATGTTGAAAAGACTACATTTTTGTGTCACTTTATTTCTAATATGTGAGAGGTTTAGCTAATATGTCCTACCCTCCTCACCTAAAAATATTTTTTAATCTTTGATATATTATTTAGTATTTTATTGTATATTATAGTATAATTTTATATATATGTTATTTTAAGTCATGCATTTTAAAGCATACAATTTCATCAGAGCAATGCATCTTTTGTGTAACGCCACTTTGCTAGATGCCTTTATGCCCCATGACCATCCTGGGACCAGCATCAAAGAGGCGGGTGTTTAAGGTACGTTCAGCGAGGAAGGATTCTGATAATGCCACCGGCAAGTGAATTTCTGCTCTTCCTGCCTAAGAGTTTCCTTTTATTTTGGGCCCTCGGGGCTGGCTCCCCCTGGAATTTCTTTCAGAGTCAATCCCATGTGGATGGGAATTATTCATGACTTAATTTAGTATCTTATACATTGTCTCAGGATTCTTTTTAATGCTCTAGCTGGTAAATGCTGACTTTGTAGACAATATCAAAAGTAGTATTACTTTTCAATGGAATCTGGTGAGGTCCTGGCAAAAAACAATCACCTCACAATAAGGTCTTGAGTTTCTTTGGTCCTTTTGAAAGATTGTAATGTCAATTATGTGTATAAAATATACATTTACCCGAAAAGTTAGGGAAATGTATATTAATAGGAGAAATGTATTCTCATGTGAATGTCCAAAATCATAGTTGAGTGTATTTGATATTTTATGAGGAACCAGGAAAAATGCAAAATGACCAACTCCCAAATGAGTAATAATTACAGGTAAATTTTCATAAATATCTAAACAAGGTAATTTCATTAGCATTTAAGATACCCAAGAATCCACAAGTTCCAATGAGTGTCACTGAAGTTAAATCATAAAATACTCTCTAAAACTGTTACTGTTATGCTCTCTAATAAATAGAGAAGGAAGAATCTTGAAGAACAACTATTTTAGGAAAATAGCAAAGGTAAGTATGTGACTACCTGTTTTGACTATCTGTCCTTGTTTTAGATGACTATTTCTAAAGGATTTGATGAGAAATGTGATAGAGTGTCTGGTGTAAATCTAACCATTATATCTCAGAAGTTACTTTGAATTGCAGCAAAATATTAAGGGACTAAATTTAGAAAATTAGAACAGAGTTTAGGTCTTCTGTTGCCTAGAGTTAAACCTGGCTGACAGCATTTATAATCTTTGATTATATTTTTCTCCTTTCACATCAGTGAATGCATTGGAAAGAGTAGTTCTGTGCCCATCTTAATGATAGTTTCTCCTGTGCCTTCACTGCTCATGCATAATTTAGCTTTGAGAAGATCAAGTAGGAGTGGTGGTTAACCTGACTGCAGCCTTCCAAAATAGATTGATTTGATGAGGAAAATCATGCAGCATTTAATCTGGGGTGGGTTTTTTTTTCCCCAAAAACTTTGCAATGGTCCTTCTGTTCTTGACTAATGGGAAACGTTCTCAAAGTGCAAGATAAAACATCTTTTAGAAATAACAATACATGCATAATTCGACATGCAAGTGGCTGCCAGCTACCAGTACCTTTTTCTACCTCTTTTACATACCTTTTGTACAGTTATACGGTCTGTTTCTCCTTTATTCCCTCTTGTGCTGTTTGGGACTAAGTGTCAAATTTTTTTTGCATGGAAAATAAGTAATAATATACTGACAACTCATAAAGATACCTTGTTTTTTCTCATCAGTGACTGCAGCCAAGCCTCATCTTTAATTGATAGCTTAACTGATTAGTCCCATTTAAGAAATCATTCCTGCCAGGTTGAAATATATGCCTTTTTTTTTGTACGAGGCAGTCTTTTACTCCATCAATACCTACCCTCCTCCTCCACTCCCCTGCTGCACTGATTTCTTTGCTCACATTTTGGTTGCCCAACTTATTCTGGCTGGACTCTGTAGATACATTTCAGTCAGCTTATTGAATGGTATCTTCTCCTCAGGTCAAATGCTTTTAAGAAGCTGGTAGTTTCCAGCTGAAAAAAAAAAAAAGAAAAAGGTAAAAGCTTTGATACTCTGGGTCTGTCTGGTTGGTAGGCTCTGGATAAGCAGAATAACAGAAACAACATCTTTTTTTTTTTCTTCTTTTCTCCTTTCTTCTTCTCTAACATCTAGAGATAAAGGTGAAAGGTCCTTTCTTTTACAATTCAACACTATACAGAGGAATTATTGTAGTAGAAATGCAAATGAGTATCTAAACACCTTCAATAGTGACCTGAATTTTTGCAATTACTTGTAGGTTTTAGAGAGAAGAGAAACAGAAAGAGTAACCACAGGAGGATTTTTTTCTTTTGGTAGGATCTGTAAGTCACTCTGCCAGAAGCCAGCAGAAGATTTGAATACTCTCCTTGTCCTTGCATTTTGTGGGTGCCCTGAGAGCAGAAACATGCAAACAGGCACATGCCTGATGATGCAGGAGAGTCTGCTGGCAGGAGGAGTGGTGGCATGCACCTGAAGAAACGTGTGCAAGACCAGTATACGCTTAGGGTCATGGGAGTCTTGCTTTGTCGCTGTGTATAGCAATATGTAACGCATTGCCAAATGTTTGGGGGGAGGAGGGAGATCAGCAATTTGGGAAATCCATGTCAGAAATGAATTGATAAAAAGATTGTGATTTCTCTTAACTGTCTTTAATAGTTTTTTTTTTGACTGCAGGTTTTTTCTGAACAGAAATGATTGTCTGCTAGCTATAATTTTTAAAATGTTCCTTTAAAACAGAAGTTCTTTAAAAAAAATCCCATTAGGAAAAGTTTTTATGCTTCTTTTGACCTCATACTTGAATTGCCATCTGGGTTTTAGCTTACATATACCAGTTGTTGAGCTCTTCTTCTGGTACAATGAAATAGTTAAGCATTTAAGGGCTTCACTGAAGTAGGGTTTAAGATTTGATACCTGTTTGCTTTAAAAGAAGATTTTGCAAAAGAACTAGTCATTAATCAGCCTCTGGAAATCAGTAACTATACTTAAAAAAATCAAAGTCCCTGTATTTATGGACAAAAATGTCAACAAATGTATAGCTTAAACTAAAGTGACACTTTGTGTTTCAGGGGAGCTTTTTTTTCCTTCCTCTCTGCATTCTTTTGAAAAGGATAAACAAGCCAAGTCAAACCCTGAGCACTCAATCATGTCAATGAAATCCTTAAATACTAAGAATGAAAAGCATCTGCACACCCACAATAGTATGACTACTGCAGCTTTTTTGTCTCAAGGGTGTCTGCTGCTTGTTTCTGGACAGCGAAATTCCTTTGTCTCCCCCCAAAACAGGCAGCCTATCTTCAAGGCTTGGAGCCTAACTGGACTCTGCAGCCCTGCATCACTTCCCCGTCAGGCAGGAGTTCTGCAGTTCTGCAATCCGCCTCGGTGTGGATTTATCTCTCAATTTGATGTCACAGCTTGGTTTTGATGTACCTTCTCCTCAGGGAGCTGCTGGGCAAGGTGTTTATAAACCCCTACTGAGAGTCCCTCCAAATAAACATATACAGTTGACTCATCCATATGCAGCAACTTCTTCCTTTCTAAAAGTATCACGGTAAAAAGATTGATTATAGAAATTCAGTCTCCCTGTCTGAAAATAGAAGAGGACATTTTTAGAAACCCCATAGTGTCAGAAGAAAGCTAACTACGATTGAATGTAGTGAAGTGTAATCAGGTTGTGAATAACCTGTAATTCACATACTTTACAAAGGGTTTTAAAATAGCTTTCTGGGGTTGAGGTAATTTTCCCCCGATTATTATACTTACAAATAAAATACCTTTGTAGGATTTTTTTTTAATTTAAGGAATGGAGATTCTAAGATCACAGTAGGCTGCAAAAGAAGACTCCAATTTATGCAATAATTGAATAATCTCCTTAATATACTCTCTGTTGGGAACTCAGATGCATTTGAAAGCCACTGCAAAATTTGATACTCCTCTGCAGCTCTGCTGACTTTTGTGCTTCAGAAGGAACAGGAATGAAGTATCAAAAATCATAGAGGCAGGGCACAGAACAGGTAGGTAGAAAGGGAACCCCCATCCTGTATGCCGGGCAGATTATGAGCTCCTCTTAAATGAACACAAAAACTATTCCACAACACTATACAATCAAAGGTGGTTTGTTTTTTGGTTTTTTTTTAAGAAGCCAGTAACTCATGTGCCACCACTGGATTGCTTGGGGATCTCTGCTCCTATGACAAACTGCAACTGACATTTTGTCTTGGGGCAGAAATCTGTGTGTGATGGGATGGAAGGTTTAGACATAGTCTTCCTTGGTCTTTCTTTTCTCATTGTGGGAATTCCATCACTTAGCCTGTTTGTTTTCAGCCTTTTGGTTTTTTAATTGATTTTGTGCTCTGTGACCTTTTGAACTCGAAAAAGTCGTGTTTTAACATTGAGAACTTGGGAGGTTTTGTAGAGTTAATTGGTGCTCGTCAGTACAAGTGGAAATAGCAGTCACTGAAGTCATTGTCTGGGCTCATAGAAATATACTGTGTTTGAGGGAAATTAGTACTGATTATTTCAAAAATACAAACATGGTAAATGAATTTTTGTTTAAAAAAGAATATATGAATAAATAGCTCATTAAAATAGTGAAAGTAAGAGAAAAACATAAAAAAATTGAGCGAAATGAACTGCACGGAGGAGTTATCTGAAGATATGTGTTACTGGACAACATTGAAAATACCCATTATTTTTTACATGTCACTATTAGTTGTCTGTTAACTGGTCACTGAAATGAAATATAAACATACCACAGCAAAACGTATATTCCTTCTAATTAAGCAGACACTGCTATATAGAGGGGTGAGTGTTAAGGAATGCTCTTTACTTTTGGTAAAATGTTGTGTTCATATCTTGAAGAATATTGCTTAAAAAGGGAACCTATTCAAAGCTCCTTGATTTTAAAAGTTTGATTTTCACTTATGTGAAGGAAATTCAAATTAACATTCTTTTCCTTTCTAACTAAACCGGATCCCATGAGAGCCAACTTAAAATTTGTATCCTGGCTTCTGTCTGAATATTTTCTCTCTTTGTTTTTTTCTGATTAAAGTGAAAATTCAAAGCAAATTGCTGTGAAACTCAGCCATTTCTGCAGCATAACATCCCTGTATTAGAGCCAGAATAAAATTCTTAATAGAATAAAGTAGGACATATTGCTGAGAATCCCTGAAAACTTTTGACTTTAAAAATGTTGTTTTCCATTTAAATTAAATAATTGGTCATCTCTCTATCCCCAGGCAAAAAGTTACTCAGAATAATTTAGGGAACAAGTGGAAGGCCAACTTCATGGTTACTTTGGTCTGATTCTGTGGCAATTATATACTAATGAGCTGTTCTTGCAAACTGTATTGAATTCACTGCTTGCCACTCTGAATAGCACCACTGGGTGGTTTGTGTTAGTAGCTGGAGTCTGTGGGTACTCAATTTTAAGCAAATTTCCCACTGACACTACTCAGAGAAGCACTGGGGGTTGCGTAGTTGGAGTTCAGCTCCATAATATGCAGGGATTATGGAAAGCGACTAACAACAACTGTGAAATGAGGAGAACTATTTGGGGTGAGTAGCATTGTATTTATGAGTTTTTGAATGATTGGGCTTTAAATCAGTATAAAATAACATCTTTAAATTGCATATTGGACTTTACAAGGGAATTAACATGTTGTGATTAAAATGTGATTATTTTTTTTTAGCACTTACATTTAATGTCCTTCTGTGTATATTCAGCCCTGCTGTGGTTTTTGTCATAACACTATACAGCTTCCAGTTATCCGTTTCCTTTGTCTTTGACAAGCTGCTCTTTTTTAACATACCAATCCAGCTTTGAAAGCTATTAAAATTCAGTGGATGCCTTTACCTCAGGCCACATAAAGGGATCAACCAAAATTCTGCGACTTTGGGCTGCGAGGACTACTTTTGAAAGTTCCCCTCTGCAGCTCCTGTTTTGTGGAGCAACAGTGACAACCAGCGGCCAGTCACCTAAAGTTGGCCAAATTGTTCATTGTGGATGTCCTCCAGATTACCAGCTACCCACCTCCATTCTTCAAAGGTAAAGGACGGAGCTAATTTATTGCCTTTTACTTGTCCTCACTCTGGTGATGAGTTTGAAAGGAAAGAGTACTTCTTTTCTCAAGCATAGATGTGCTCTAGCAACTCGGTACAGAGCTGCCGCATTTAGATCAAAAATGTAGCTACTGACCCAAGTTGTGGTCGATATTTCAGTACTGTGTCTACATATTCATGACCATTAAATGCTTCAGTGACTTGCTGGTGGTATATGGCACAGGGATCAAATCAAATTAACTGGGTAAAGGAATCGTGCTTTAGTTGTTCTGAAGAGAAAAGAGAAGGATTCAAAGGAAAAAGGTCATCCTTTTTTACTGATTGGCAGTTAATGCATGTACGTGGCACTTGAATATAAATAATTTGAGACTAGTTTGTGTTGTCTGCATTTTAGTTTATGATTTCTTCCTTAAAAATACAAATCTGAGAGAGTTACTCCTGGTGGTGATGCCTTAGAAGCCAGAGCAAAAATAATTGTACCCACCACTTTTTAGTTTAATGAAGATAACAGTTTCATTTACACTCTGAAGTTTGAGCTAGCTGTACTTTGCCAGCAATTCTCTAAGGATCAGTGGGATTATTTTTGTGGAGAGATGCCCTTAAACTTGAGGAAGATGCCAGGACTCGGCCCAAAGGAGTTTGGTTTATATTGCTTAGAATTGTTCCACGCATAACATTTAAAGGCTTAATGCAAAGTAAATAGTTTACATCAGGTTGGAAATACCAGCCCTCTGAGCATCTTATGACATTTCTCTTCTTATCAAAGATCCTTTCCCCCTTACTATACTAAAGAGAAAAGAAAAGGGTGGGAAGAAAAGAAAAAGAAGGAAAAATAATAATAAAAAAAGACTCTCCAAACCTTCATTTCCTCTTCTCTGGCACTGCTTTACGAGTGCTTATGGCAAATTTGCTTCTGTAATCATAACTTGAACCCATCTGGGGATGAGATTGGCTGCTAGCTTAGTATTTCCACTTAACATATTCATGATTAGCATGCACAGAAGGAGTAGAATTAGGATGAATGTTTTTGGAACAGTATAGATAAATCCTCATAAATGTAGTACAACAGCTCTGGAAATGCACAGTGCTGAAATGTAATGAAGCTGAACTCTGTGGAGAGTTTGGTATTCTCAGTACCATGCCTCTCCTAATGAACTCATTTAGATTAGAAAATGGATTTAATATTTTATTGGAATTAACCTGAGCCAGTAAAGAGGATTACAATTTCTTTCCATAAATATGGTGATATTACAGGGTGAGGTAGCATGTTACATGAATATTAAGCATTTTATGAGCATTGTCATGAAGCCAGAAAGAGTATAAGGTAATTAGGTTTTAATATAGTGATACTGTTCTTATAATAATTAAATTTGAAAAGTAATAAAAGTATATTTGAAAATTATTTAAATCTGTATTTTGTTCCATTTTCACAACTTTAAAAATGCTTACAATGAAAATTATGCCATGTTTTCCCCAAACAATCAATTTAAACAGTTTGTTTTTAAACATTGGAAACTAAAAATACCACAGATCCTTAAGACAGCGATCAAGGCATATTCTAGGAAAGAGGAAAGGAAGTAAGTTTATTCTTTTCTCTATAACAGTATTTGCTGATGGGAGAAAAGATGTTGAAATCAGGAAAAAATCTTGACACAAATTCAGTACTTCCCTTTGTTTTTCAAAACCTTGCAAAGCTGTGTCCCGGTGTTGCTTCTGTGTCTTTGACTGTCCTTTATACTCACAAACGTGTTCTTAATCACAGTTTATGTTCTCCTACTTTTGAAAGCTTATTTACTGAAAAAAAAAAAAAGACTAAACCATTGTCATCTTAGTTATCTTTACAGATTGCACATCAAAAAAAAAACCCCCACCAAAACCAAAAACACAAAAAGAGAGTACTCCAAAAGCTTGGTAATGTTCTTTGAGCATTATTGTAAGCATTTTTTTTTTAATTAAATTTAGGGCCTGAAATTGCCTTTCAATATAGACTGTCTGTAAAAATCATCTCCTGCATATCTGAAGAATTACTAATTTTACCAGCTGAAATGCAGTGTACATTGTCTTGGAGAATAGCTCTGAGTCTGAGGGAAGTGCAGAACAAATACAGGTAAAGCTGAACAGTTCAGAATAGATGGAATTGGATGTATGGACTGAATTCTTGAGAGAATTTCCCCCTGCTATCAAAGCTTTTCACTTAAAATGCCCGAATACATAGAATTATTTTGTAAGGTCACTAAGAAGGATTGTTTCCTTTGTAGGAACCTTTCAGCAATTTAGTTCAACAACAGAGTAACATTTACAAGCTGTTTAGGTTATGATAAAGACGAACAACAGAAAACCTAGCACAGTCAGTCCTCAGAGTGATGGTTTGTGTGCTGGAGAAAAATAATCTTAAGTACAAAGTGTTGGGATGGGAATGTGGAAAGAGAACAGTCTCAAGTAGGAGCTTTCCTTTCTGAGGATGGATAGGGACTAGTTGGGATGGCTGAACAAAATATAGTGTGACATGACTATGGTAACTTGAATGAAATTAAGTAAAATTTAAATAGCTGTATTTAATGTGATTATTTTTTTTCAGCTAGTCCCAAAACGTACAGCATAGAATTTGCTACAAGACTATGCATGTTCGATCACTGCTGCCTGGCCAGGGCTTTATATGGTTTAGAAATTCTGAGGGACAGTCCAATAATTCAGAATCTGGATTGAGCAGTGGAATAAAAATTCAGAATTAAAAAAAATAAATAAAGAAAAAAAGAATAAGTTATGAAATCTCATGGGCTTACATTGATTTATTAAGCCTGAAAAGATGTTTCCAGAATATTTCCTTTTCTCAGGGAAGATGAATTACTGGGTACTTCTTTTTTTTCTGTTGGTCTGGGTCTTGTTATACCTAAAACCACCCTAAAAATTTTTGACTGCCATTACACCTGTGCAGCATGGGAGATGTAACTCAGTTTATTCAAGAAAATGGGGTCTCAGTTATGACTCAAGAAACAATGTAAGATGGGAGGAAAATATATTTCAATTTTTTGATGAGTCATTTAAAAACATTTTGCATGTTGGTACTGATCAGAGCCTTAATGCACTCAGGATCCTTTCATTATTCTTAGTATCACATGTATCAGTGAAATCTGGGAGCAGCTGGGAGTTGTACATACTTCCCCTCAAGGCCAGATCTCAACAGACCTTAATTTGCAAAATGTTAAACTCTAAAAATTTGGCTGATACCTAACTGGGAGGTGATAAATTCTCATATTTCCACCAGTTTTGAAGAAATGTATTCATATTCCTGGACTGGTGATATCATGTTATTAATCCTAAAAAAAGAAACAAACAAAGAAAAAAGAAAAACAAGAAAACAAACAGGAAACAAGATCCCAAGATTTTTTTTTTTAACAGTGTGGGGTTTTGTTTGCTACATTCTGGTGGTAGTGGTGGTTGTTGTTATTATTATTCTCTTGGTTCCCTGGATCTGGAATTACTTATCTGCATCACTTATTTTGGCATTCCTGCCATATTTATGAAGAGAAGTTAGAGAATCACCTATCTACATAATATTAGTCTGCTTGACTGGCAATTAATGATGGCACCAGTCTTTTACATTATTCTGAGTTCTACCAGCCTCAACGCTTCTTCAGGGAATCTGCCTTTCTCTCCTGATTCACCAGATTTGCCTCTTTTGCTTCTCCAACCTGACACTGCGGGTAGTGAGAAGGAAAGGAGAACAGAGCAAGAGGGATGGAAAGTAATGAAAAGACCTACTGGATACTTTCTTCTCCCTCTTTTCTCCTCAGCTTTGTTTAAATAATTCCATTTGCTTCCTGAGCCAGTTCTGACAGCAAATTTTTCCTGAAGAGGTGGGAAAGCAAAGACAACAGCCTGTCTGAGGAGATTTGCCTCAAGGCAGGACCGAAATTCCCTAGAAGGCTGAAATGCTGCATATCATTGTACAAGCGGCTTCTCCTTGCAGGAAAATCCCAAGAGGTGGCACTTCTTTATTGAATTTTGATCTTCCCATGCTTACAGTATAGTCATAGGTGAAGTTGCATATCGGGCTTGAACGGTAAGCAAGGGGGTTACAATGACAAATGGTAGAACTAAAATTTTCGTAACAATGTCTTAATAACAGAACATTGAGTTGTAATTGTCCTTTTGTTATAAATACATTTTCTTCCTTGGGCTTTTATCTCTGCTCTCACTCAATTTTTTTCATTTTCATAATTAATTAAAATGGCAATGTTCTATATCCAGTGATTGAATTATATGATATTACTTGCCTAAGGCGATCAAAATTAATCAAAATAAGGAGTGAAAGTTTTGCTATTTTTAATACAGCTGATTTGATTCCCGGGGTTTTGATCAAATTAAATGAAGGATCAAATTAACCAGTGATTAAATTGAGTAAAAGGCACTTTGTATGCCTGAAATATATTTTAATTTAATTAATTTCAAGACACAAAATATTAACTGGTGTTTTAAAAATTCAATTGTATTTCACTGTTTAATTTTCTAGAAACTATTTCCTTCTCAAGGTTAGAATCTTTTGCAAGAGAAAAAACACACTCTTAAAATAATTTCCTGCTTAATCCTTTCTTTTTTTTCCCCCCATACTTTTTAGGCTTGTTGAGAATCCTTTGCACTCATAAGCTATTATTCCAAAGCTTCTGAACTCAGCCTACAAAGACTTGATGTGCCAAAGGCCAGTTTAGCAGAAATCTGAGACTCCCCAGAATAGAACCTGCGAACCTGAGCCGAAGGTTTTGACCACAACAGACCTCGAACTGATACCATTTAACCCACACATTTGCAGAAGTGTTTCTGTTTTGTCAGAGAGTTTCATTTACGTTTTGTTATAAGATAGGTCGTATCATGTTTGGTTACTGGACTGGGGCAACTTTTTACTATACACTGCTACTTGCAAAGGAATTGAGAAATGAGATTTCTTTTATGGTGCAGAAATGGTCTCCATGAGAACAAAATCATTCACAATTTTTTGTTTGCATGGTAGGAAAAAAAAAAAAGCTTGAAATGCTGCTTTTGACTCCTACTGGGAGTTTGCATGGAGTGACGGAATGTGGCTGACCCAGCTGGAGCACAGCTGCAAGAAGCTGAGGCAAGAGGCAGTTTTCTTAAAAGTGGTTTTTACTTAACATTTAATGTTCCTCAGAATCAGAGAAGGCAAGGTGAGGAACAGGGTCCAATTTTGTGAGTTACTATGTTAGGTAGGAATTACCTTATATTGAAAAGCTTCTCTTCCACTCTTTACTATTAATAGAAGTGAAATAAAGATACAAGTGTGTAAACATACCAAAGATTGATTAAAAATACTCGATGTTGTATATCAAGGCTGAGTGTATTTATGCATTTGAGGCACTTAGAAATTTCAAGCAGAATGTGTTGGTTGTAAGAGTCTAATCTCATTATTCTTTAGGTCCTGGAAAAGGCATACTGAAAGGATTAGATTTATTTAGTGTGATCGACGCGGTCAGTCTGTTGCAGCTATTTTTGATTAATGCATTTGTTTTCTCAAAAGGAAAAAAAAATGTTATAGTGGGAGGAGATAGAAAATTAGAAATGGACACTTAGAGCAGTATGAAACTACTATCATACTCCAAGTAGCATTGTATAGTAACCTGCCATTGAAATAATCATTGCCAAGAGGTGAACAACTGTCACAAGCTGGATCCTGGCTTATTCTGTGTTTGGAAATGATTGTTAATCAGTGGGAAGAGCAGCTGTAAGATAAAATTTTGGTGTGGGCAGGCTGATAGTCCTGGTGATAACCTTAAGAGAAGCGTGTAAGACAGAAAAAGGCACAAGCTGCTGAATAGTTAAGAGATTAATGGCTGATAGAGCCAAAGAGTGGAGAAGCAACTGAGAACCCTAGTATCACGTAGCTTATAAATATCAGGTTTGTGGCCTTGAGGATCACATAATCATAGAATCATAGAATGCTTTGGATTGGAAGGGACCTTAAAGATCATCTAGTTCCAACCCCCCTGCCATGGGCAAGAGACACCTTCCACTAGACCAGATTACTCAAAGCCCCATCCAACCTGGCCTTGAACACCTCCAGGGGTGTTCACCCAGAGATGTTCACAGCCAAGGATAAGGTCAGCCTTACTCTACTGGCTCATCTTTCATGTACTGCACAGGACTAAACCTTTAGGATGCACACTTCCTTTGGGTCTCTGCTTAACATGGGTACTTCGTGTTGTTAGGATGCACAATACCTGCATAAAGATATGTCCACTGGTGGCATCAAAGTCTGCAGACACNTTCGTGTTGTTAGGATGCACAATACCTGCATAAAGATATGTCCACTGGTGGCATCAAAGTCTGCAGACACCTGCAGTTTTCCAAAGTGTTTTACTACACAGAAAAACATGTCTTAGAAACCCTACATGCAAGGTCCCTTACAGAATCTAAATTGATTTCCTGTCACATTTTTTATTTATATTTGATAATGAATGTTTAATTTGGTGGGAAAAAGATTTTGAGGTTCCTCTTCTGGCCTTGCTATCAATTTGGAATTAGAGTTTGGACCTGCATTTCAATAGCTTTTTCTTTCTATTCACTGACCTGAAAAAAAAATGAATATAATTCTATTTATTTATTTTATATGGTACTTGCATGACTAATGCATTTTAAGATCCTTGGATAAACGCTATCATGGAGCAAAGTGCTTTTATGGTATTTACAATGTGCGTTTTCAAAAGCGCAAATAAAAATTTGGAAAATTATTTTTATGACTGTTATCAGAAGTATTTTGAGAAATGCTTGGAACTGCAGGCACAGTTTGATGGAAAAGGTTAGGTATATAACTGTATTTCTACTGCATCATTGACAGCTATTATATTTTCTGTACTAGTTTTAACCTTGAATATCAGTTATATGACATCTGTGAGTTCTTGAACCTTGTTTATTATTTTCTCAAATCTTGCTGATTTCTAGAAGTAGTTCTTCAATCAGTAACTTTTCTTCCTTTGAACTTATTTCTTCCTACTTCCCACTTAATTTTAAGAACTTCAGTTATTTAAAAAGATGCAAACTGTAACCCAACCCTTTTTAAAATTCCACTACCTACCTGCTATTCTCTTTTTTTTTTCTCTGATGGACATAATAAAAATTCTTCTGCTTCCTCTTTGGTGTTATGTTCTTTACATGACATCTAGAGGCCAAAATTGATGTGAGCTGTAATTAATCTTTCTGTGAGGCTTTATAGACCCATTGGTAAACCAGAGATAAGAATCACACTGTCTGCATACATAAAATTATTGAACATCCCAAAACAAATCTGCATTCAGAAACTGTATTTCATGGTGTCTTCGTCCACCAGATGTAAAAGATCTGTTGAGAAAAAAAAAAAAGTGTGTGAAAAACAAACACAGCATTTGTTTTATATGCAATCCCCTGTGCAATTAACTCATATACAAGTTGTACAGTAATCTAATTAGAGCATCTGACATTTGCCTGTGACAGCCAGAACCCTTTAGGTAATCAATAATGCTAATATAAAGTGCCTGATTAAATACACCTTCATTTCCATCTGTAATCTCAAGTTGATATGCAAATTCACCTTGCCTGTATAATTTCTAATTCCTGTCTTCTGATTCTTGCTTTTAACTATATCCACATGCATCCATCAAAAGACCAAAAGGACCAAATTTTGCTGTAGAAAGCAGAATAAGTTATACTGTTGTAACTTCATATGCATTCTGTGAGCTGCTTCAAAACATCTCGTTCAATAAGTGAGTTTCATTAAGTCATTGTTAGGTATTTCTAAACATAGTACTAAATACAGCAGGCAGAAAATAACTCATATTGCTTTAGATATTAAGTTTACATAGCTTAAATATGGATCACAGGCAATTATTTTTTAATTTTTCTGCTTTATTTGCAGGGAAGGGTAAAGATTCATTCTGTGATGATGCATGCAGGAGAATACTTACTACTGTTGAAGGGAAAGATCTTTTTCTGTAAATTGCTGTGCTGCTCAGATCTGGATTATCATTTTAGACCACATATTTTAGCTTCTTTTTTTCCCCCCTAAGACTGCATATTATGTTTACTGTTAACCATATCCTGGTAAAAATATTGTCTCTTAGGATTCAGCACATTGATTAGCAATTAGCTAAGCTTGTTTCAAGTCATAAACACTTTAGACCTTGAACTGATGTTCACACTGAACCTTCCTAACTAGTTTATACTTATTCCTATATCCTTGAAACTCAGTTTGGATTACGAGCACTCAACTGCAGGTTCTTGAGTGTGCGAGTGAGGTCACTAGCAGTAATAGTAATCATTTTCTGTATAATGTTTTGCCTAAAAATGTCATATTGCTTTAGAAATCTTTAAATTAGATCACAGTGAAGTCTCCATTTAGCACTTCTGCTCAGCCCCCTGAACCCTTGTTCAAAATGGCTGGTCTGGGATTACTGGGACAGTCTGGTCCCACCGTCAGGGCAGGGAAACATCTGCACGGTGCCCTGGAGATGAAAGGGGAAGTTCCTGCCGGTGCCAGGAACTGCAGAAATTAGGAGCACACTGGAAGGAATTCCTGTTATGTTTGTCTGCAGTCATGGGCCCTAATTGGCTACAGTTATCCATTTCTTCAACAAAACACTATTTTAGCCAAAATGTCAAATGCCATGGTGGGTTTTGTGTTCTCATGAAGCCTAATCGTTATCTATGATTGTACTTTTGAAATAATTTTAAATTATATTCATTTAGTACTCTAACACCTTTTTTTTTATAACAAAGACTGTGAGTTTTATGTTTTGATGCCTAGACCTAACACAGCACAATACTATAACACGTTAAAACGTACCCGAGGAAATTACCGGCCTAAATTTTGGTGGCCGTCACTCTAACTTTCTCCTCTAAGTTACCCAGATATCTTTGAAATGATGAACTTCTGGCTTGTATATTTCAAAGAAATCCAGTCTACTCTGAAAAAAAACCCCACAACCAAACAACAACCAAAACCTATACATGCAAATACACATATATTTCAGATAAGTTTCTCTCCAGTTTCATGTCCTATAAATGAAAAAGAAAACCGGAAGATGTAAACCCAAAGCAAAATAAAAAAAAAACAACAACAAACCTTTCCACTTCTTACTGTGCAATTTAAATCGCAGTTTTTCTTTCAGTGTATTCAAATACTTTAAGTAAACAGATGAAATAAGAAAGGATAAAGGTGACTTAAGATAAAATAAGAAAGGATTTTGAAGGCTTTATTGGAAATGCCAGAATATGTTTATTCATAGATTTCTCAGAAATAGTATTTATAAGTCTGTGTACTATGCACATAATTATTTACAAATAGTAGTTTTGTATTCCTGAAGTTTTAGCATTTTCTAGGATGCAAGGTGATTGGTATTTCTCAGGTATTCAAATACTGTTGTTTTTTTTTTTTAAAAGTCTTTTCAAATTAATTTGATTTAACACCTTCCCATTTCCTTAAAATATTTTTCTCATGGTAGCACTACACATGAGAGTTTCATTGCTTTGAGTAAAGTTTAGAGTTATTTTTCTTTTATAATAGAGCATTTCAGAAGGATTACCACATCCTTTTCATATTTTTGTGCTTGAAGAGCCAATTCATATCATATATAGTCTAAGGACTATGTTTTTCTAGTGTTTCTACTGTATTTAAGTTATTTCAAAACTCATATACTAATAATGCACAAGAAGAATGTAATGTTACTGTATCAGTTCTCATTTTACCTGTGTCTTAAATCACATTTTATTTCAAATTTAAGAGCAGATTCACCAACACACTAAAGCAAGTAGAGCATGCCAGCCAGTTAAGCTGGATTTTATAGTTGTTTTGCCTCTTCTCAGCACTGCTAAACAGCCAAAGCATGTCGATGATGCAGAAGATCCTTAATTTGAAATATTAATGACATCAATGTGTTATATAAGGGCAAAAAGGAGAGCTCAGTCTCCAAGTCACAACTTCTACAAGCTCTATTGGCATGTATGATTACATTTTTCTTGATAATGCTGCTTCCCCCAGCAGAGGGAATAGTGTGAAGATGAGCCTTTCAGGAACCGTTGCCGAAGTAGGATGTGGCCACATGATTTTTAAATTCCATGAGAATGGAGCTGAGTACTCCCCGTATTACATTTCTAATGCCTTTACCTAGTTTCCCTCAGACTCAAGATATACGACAAACACCTGAAGTTTTGCATGCAAATTTGATTGACTAATTAGCTCTGATGTCACAATGACCTACCAGTATTTAGTCTTATTGTGGTTAAGTAAAAATTAGCTGATAATAACAGACAATAAACTTAACTTTTAATTTTCTTGAACTGAGAATTATATACAGGAATTCAACAGCTTTTAAAAATAAACGTCAAGAATGCATAATATTTTCTTTTTGAGATCATTAGTGGAAACAAACTGACATATGCTAAATGGACCAACACTCTTCTTAAAGGAGTGAAATTTTAATTAACTTTAACTCAGATTAATTAACTACCTTGTAATTTCTCAGAAAAATTAATTGTCCTCACAGGCTGCGTAGTAATTTGGGGGATAATGCACTACATTCATCATTTACAACAAAGAAGTCCTTGCAAGATGGAACTTGGTCAATACCAGTAGTGCCACAAATGAAGCTCCCCCTGAGCCTTCTCCAGGCTGAACAGCCCCAGGTCTCTCAGCCTTTCCTCATAGGAGGGATGCTCCAGTCCCTTAACATTCTTTGTGGCCTTTCCCTGGACTCTCTCCAGTAGCTCCATCTCCCTCTTGTACTGGTGAGCCTAGCACTGGACAGAGTACTCCAGGTGTGCTGAATAAAGAGGAAGTATCACCTGACATGTTCGCAAATGACACAAAGCTTTGAGAAATTCATTTTGATTTATCAGTCAGTGACTTGGATAATCTTACACAGAATTAGGTCAATGAAAAAGCCCTTTGGTACCCCTTTTGATTCAATGCTTCTGGTTAGGCAATGACCATAGATAACTGTTCTCCAAGCATAGCCATAAAGTCATTTTTGCCTCCACTCTATCAGTTTTTCACATAGAACCTATTTCCTAGAAATCTATATTGAAAGTCAAGGCATACAACATTTGGGATTAATTCAGTTCCCTATTCATAGACGTCCAGTAACATTTTAGGCAACATAAAATATCCTGCCTGGCCTCCAGCTGTCAGTTGGAAGACAGCAGATGTCCCTTGGGTTGTTGTCATATCTGCCAGCCTTGTATGGTTGCCTTGGACGCCTTCATGGTAGTGAATATTATATTTAAGCAACTGAATCCCATCCCTGCTGTTTGGTTTTGTGGATTTTTCCCCCTTTATCCCTAGACTTTATAACTTGTTTTAAAAAGATTTCAGAACAATTTGATGTTATTTGCTCTTGAGAGCTGTTACGTGTTTTCTTGTAATCTTCCAGGTGTTGTGTACTCTGTTTGGTTATTTATCCCAGAACCTTCCTAAGCTGTCTGTTCTTAATTCCCTGGCCCATATTTTGTTTCTTTTTCTTTTGTCCTTTCTAAAGGAATGTCATTACACTTTCTATTTCTTGTCTTCTAGGACCTCATCTGTCTCAACCTATCAAGTATTCTGAATAGCGGCTGATCAAAAAATAATAATCTAATCCTGATATAATAACATAGCAATCCAAATATACCAGAAGTCAGTCATTTGCTGTAAATAAATTGTTGTGTCCTCTCCCTATACTGTATTTGCTTTCCCATGCCACTGAATCCAGCTTTGGCACTGCGGCTGTGAGCATGTGGCCCTAACTGCTGGACCTTTGGATGCATTCTTATTTCTGCTGCATAGAGGATTTATCTTTTTGTAGAATAAAAATCTCAGCTACTATCCACCAGGCATCCTCAGCAGTATTAAAATTATTATAAAGCGTAACACAATTTTAGACTTATATACATGCAGGTATGCTGAATCCTGTTAGTAGCACCTTTTTGCCTGCATGTGCCATCACAAGCTGACACCCACAATCACAGCAAATGCTAATTCACTACCGGGTTAGTAATATTTTTTACTGTTTTGAGGCAGCAGACTACAAGCAGTTGGAATCCCAGTAATGTCCTATCAGTAGGGTCTTTGCCATTTATGCTTTAAATGTATTTTTAGTGAATAGACCTTTAAGAAATCAATGAACAGCTCTGAAATGGTCATTTTTCAAATGGCTAATCTCTTCTTCAGCTTTTCCATTGTATCAGATATCAGAATCATTTAAGGCTGGAGCACAAACTACTTTTCTCTCTCAGAAAATCTTTCATTTCTTTTTTTATCTCAAGTTTCAGCTTCAGCTACTGGATTTGGGCAGCCTTTGGAATTTAAATACCAAATACCTTCCAAAGGACTTTGAATTCCTTACAAAGACATAGGAAATGAAATTAGGTTTAAAGATGATAATTATAAGCACCTATATCTTGGAGCTTTCATGTACACAAAACTCCCATCGATTTCAATATAGACTTATTTTCACCATCTGTGTCACCAATGAGAATAATTTTATTCATAGGTTTTATAGAATATGAATTGTAGATTTAGTCCTGATATATCACATTCAGAACAACAACAAAAAAAGTAATAAGCCCAGGAGCAGTAAAATTCCATAGAGTTTTTGCCAGCTTTCATGGCATAGAAGAACCTCCAGTTCCCAGTGGTTCCTACTCATACTACTACTGCTTTGCAAGTGAACCTTTAAAGATAAAGCTATGCTTGAAATAATTGCAGGTTTACTTTTGCATAGGAGAAAAAGGCAGTGGTATTTGTTACCTACAGAAAAAAAGATCTCAAGAGTCAGGGGGCTTTACTTTATTTTTAAATATTAAATCTTTTCCAGAGTCCAAAGTGTCTTTAAGTATTTAAAGTAAACCCCTGGAAACTGAGTCACCTCTACCTTTTTAACTGCAGATGATAACTTCTTGCATCTTTTGGTGTGGTTCTTGGAATCTGTTGTTCTCTAGCACACTGATGGTAGCGTAGAAATGTGTAGTGTAACTAATACCCTAATAGGTAAAGGAACTTCATGTTCTTTTGGTGCCCTGGTGGAGTCCTTGAGCAGAGTTCAGCTCCCTTAGAACAGAAATGGAGGGACTCACCTTCAGTGGGTCATTGTAGGTTCAATATCTACAACAGTGTTAGGGAGGTGGTGCTGAAATAACTGTATAATTTCACATATATACTACTATACCTGTGATACGGCATAAATTATAGCTATAGAGTCCAATTCCTTTATTTTCAGAAAAGCAATAATAAAAGATCTTGTCATTATAATTTTTTTTAAAAAAGTTCTTGAGTTGCCAGTTTCCATGCAAGGTATAGGGTATTTAATTATAAGTAATCCTCAGAAAAGACAGCTTGAAAAATGGCAGTACAAATAGGTAGAGTGTATTTATAACTTTAGTTCACATATTTCAGCTGTCTTGTTCTCATTAATCAGAGTCAAATGTTTCAAAAATTAATCAATTTATGAAATCATTCCAGGAGTATACACTTGTACGTTTCCTTCTTTTTATTATTTTTAAACAGGAATTTATTTAAAGGAATGACTGACAAGGTTAATGACGCAAAGGGAATATTTTTAGAAGGGTATTTGATTGGACTTTGTTCCACTATTAATTATTATACTTTCACTGATTCCTGCAAGGTTCTCTACTATACCTTAATCTAGTTTTCAGGAAGTATTATAAAAGTTAAGAGACCATTCATTACATTTGATGCTTATATGTCTCAAACAGCAAAGTCTTCTTTTGAGACTGTTTATAAAGTGAATTTCTGGATAGGAATTAGAATTTACCTTCAATGCATCTATTAGCTATTCATCAGTCATGTCTTGATGACATTTTGTCACATAGCCAAAGCTGCTGAAGTACAGCTTACACCTTGCTTTGTGTGTGTTTGTGTAACACTAAAACCAAATTTAAATCTTTTTTGTTTTGTCCATGAAAAAACTGGTGAACAGGAAAAAAAAAGCACATGGCATACAGACTTTGCTAAATGAAGACGTATAATGTGCTGTTATGTTATACTAATACCCGGTCTAGCAACAAATTTTGTTATACAAGGAAATGAATTATCGGGGAAGGAGTCTTACTAATAAACTTTTATCAGTTGTGTTGATTGCAGCACTTCTTCACCTCCCAGAAGACTCAGAGGGGAACAACCAGTGCACCTGAGGAATTTTCCTAATCTTTCCAAATTCTGTGCTGCTGGAGGGCCATGCATTGGTCAAGCAACAGGGTAAACCAGGGGCACACCTGGAGGGTGCATGATGCTGCTGGGTGTGAGAAGACAAACAAGCAATTCTGCTTTACGTTCAAGAAAAGTAGTGGAAAATTCTTGAAGAGTCTGGGGGCGGCTTGGAAGATGTGCAGCTACTGGGGAGACTTTGAAGTGCTCTTCAGGCATCAGTGCAGCAGCAAGCCAACTACACGTCTGAACTCCCACCTCCTGCAGACCCCCATCATTCCTGTGGGATTCCTGCCTCAGGGCTGGCCAGAAGCAGGTTGTGGCTCCTGACAGCAGCCACCTTCTGACACTTTGTGAAAGACTGATGAAGGCACAGCACAGCTAAAGACAAAGGATTTTCACATACTTCTTTCTCCTAAAAGGTTTACATTGGCAGGTTGTCATTCTCATATGCCAAAGGTGACATAGTCCTGCCCCAAGCCCATGACCTCTGCTCAACCTTGGTCAAAGCAGACGCAGTGGCAAGGACTCCCACAGGCATTTGGCTCTTTTTTGTCTTAAAGGAAAAGAAAGTCCCAGATTATAGACATCAGTCCATTCCAGGTGTGCCTCGCCATAGCTGCAGCAGTCTCGTGTCTACGACTTCTCCCCTGCAGTCCATGGTGGACAATAATGTCCAAAGGTGATGTTGCAAGGGGGACCAGGAAGCAAGTACCACTGTGTCCTTTGGAAAGTTGCAGCTACGGAGTTAGCTACTGAGGAGAATGTGCTTTGGCTCAGGCCTTACACAAGCAATGGTGGTATGAGGGGAACAGTGGTGTATAAGGTCATTTACTTGAGCTAAAGAGAGGCAGAGTGTGGTGCTTCCTGAAGATCCACGCAGAGGTGCTTACAGGTGGGGAAGGAAGGGTTTGTGGGATAGCCTCAACAAGCCTTGGAGTACAAGTGTAAGGCAAATGTTTGGCCCAGCTGGTGGAAAGGTGGAGCGGGTCCATGGCTAAACTACTCGAAGGTCAATTCTGCAAGCCTCATACAATGAAGATTTGAAGAGTCTCAGCACAGGTTTCTGTGCCTATGGTAGCAGGTTTATAATACGCTGAATACAATAAATTTAGGTTGGATTAAGGGTGAGTAAATCTGGTAATCTAGAGAACCTAAAGACAGATATAAATGCTTTAAATGTAGATGTATGTGCATACAGAATACATAACTGTCAGCGTCCTTTTAATGGGGAATAACACATTATGTATTTATTCACACTGGGTTCCTAGTTAGAAACGTACTTTCAGGCAATGTATCTTTCAAGGTGAAAAATAAGTATAATAGTAAACTTATCGCATTATTAGATCTTCCATAGATATTTCAGTCCTGTGCATTGTAAAAAAAAAAAGATGATGAAACTCCTTTGAAGAACCTCGAAAGGACCAGCGCTATTACAGAAAAAAATAAATTCTACAGATAAAAGTGAAGCATTGCAATACCTTGTATCCACAGAGCGAACGCAAGAAAATATTGAATCAGAAGCTGAGCCAATTAAAGGCACAAAGTCCTCTCACTGTACAAGTGAAGGGTTGCAAACTGGGAAGCTAAAGTAAGAGATGCCAAACCAATATTTATATATATTCATATATTTATAAACAAAAATATTCAACAGTCTGAATAGGTAAATAATTTACCTGGAAAATGCAGAAACAATACACATGCATGGCAATATCCTAGTATATTAGTATTGTAAATGTGAAAATGTATATATGTTTATTTTAATGTCTTTCCTTTACACAAAGAAGGGGAAAGCAGGAAGACTGACTTTCATCTGGTAAGTAATGAGAGCTGTTCTCATAGAGTCTAATCCAAAGTTCCATCAAATTTTGCTTGTAACCTCAGTGGATTTTGGATAGGGCCCCCACCATACAATTTTATCAACTCACCTGTCTATGTTTAAATAATTGTATGAAGCCCGATTCTAGTATATGATGGGCTCACAAATAAGTTACTGTTATGTATCCCATGAACAGAATATATTTTTTAAAACTATTGAACTGTGACACAAATTCATACATGCTTAGAAAAGAAGTCAATAGCAAAATTCAAATTGGTCTAAGACATATGTCATGTCTCTATTTTATCATGGCAATTTCAGCATAAATGATCTGAGAAGTAACTAAATCTTTCAGGAAAGTTATATTTATTCATCAGCCTGGTAAAGGTTTAGTAGTTTGTACATGAATATGTTTTGATTCTGTTATTCCTGATTATGAACACCGATCCCCATTAAGATCATATCCAGGAACTATACTGTTCACACTAGTTCAGTGAGTGTTGCCACTGTCATATAAATGAAAATAGGTAGTTTAATAAGTCATCACTTGCTACAAAAATCCCAAACTTTTTTGACGCTGGACATCAACAGTCAATGGATACACCCAGAAATTTTGTCGTGCTTCTCTGGTTATCCACATGGCCATAATTCTTCATTCTAATGTCTAAGTGTAAATATACATTTTGAAATTGAAAGAGAAATGAAAAATTTGTTTGTTTTAATTTAGGAAGCCATTGGAAGAGACTTAAGTGCAATAGCATGCAGACGAAAGCAATCAAGATGCAAACAAGACTGACGAATTTTCAAGGTGTTCTTCATCCAAATAGAGACAAAAATGAAAGGCAAGTGGTAACCCAGAAAAAGATGCTGCACTTATAGAGCAAATGCAAGACATGCAACCAATAGTCTACGGAGATGTTGTATCTGTAGACTTATTGATATCATTTCTTTATTCTATTAGTAATATTGCTATAAATATGGACAGTGAATAATGATGGATAATCAGTTGTTGGTAAGTACAGCAGGTGATCTGGGAGGTGGCTTTGGAAGTCCTATTCATGAACAAGCAGACATGGGGCACTGACAGATGTGCTGAGCTCCAGCTACAGGTGAGGAAGGGAATTCACAGCATGGTACATGAGTTACAGCATCCAGATGGATGCCAGAATTAGAATTTTGTTTTGTGAGCCAGCTGTATGGTTTCATGGAAAAAAGCCTAGAAACCTTTGAAATGATCCATAAAAGAATTGAGACAGTATCTCAGTTTACTTGAAGATCCCCTGTGAAGTAGATTCTGAATGCAGCTAACCCCAGAGTCTTCTGTTTATTGCAAAGCAAGTTATATTTTTTAGACTGTGAAGACTCAGAGGAGAGGCAGATGAACTTGACTTCTTATTAGAGGCTGGCAACTAGAAAAGTAAGAAATCCTGTGGAAAAAGAGTATGCCTTAGAAAGGGTGAGAGGTTTTTCTAGTTCAGGTTTTTATCACATGATCTTTGCCAGCTTTCTCGAAGGACTTTTCATGTTGTCTGTGAATTTAGTTTGGAAGCAGAGCAGGTCCATTTGCAATGATCAGTTAAAATCATAAAATACTACCATGATGGAACAAAGTCATTTTGACTAAGTTTCTTATTGAAGGAGGTTGTTTGAAGACATGACACACAGCTCTTTGTGCAGCATCTTGCAGGACAAAACTTCAGCTAGCTGAAAACCTCTGTCTTTGTGCAGTCATAGTGAAAGAAAGATATACACAAACTTTACATTTTCTTTTGTAAAAGGAAAAAATCTCCAAGAACCCTGTTACCTGGATGCATGGAACAATAGAGTGGAAAAAAGCCAAATTTAATTTGAATAGAATTTTTTTTAATTCGGTAATGTGATGGAATTGCTTAAACATTATTTCTGCGTACATAGACTGTGCATGTTAAGTCAGGAAGATTCTTTCTAAAAAGTACCTTTTCTACACCTAAACACATTTAGAATCATGGAATCATAGAATTGCTGAGGTTGGAAGGGACCTTTAACATCATCAAATCCAACCATTAACCACTTCTAAACCATGTCCCCAAGTACCACATCTACCCTTTTTTTAAACACCTCCAGGGATGGCAAATCCACCACCTCCCTGGACACCCTATTCCAATGTGTAATAACCCTTTCGGTGAAAAAGAAATTCCTAATATCCAATCTAAACCTCGTCTGACATGACTTGAACCCATTTTCTCTCATCCTATCACTTGTCACCAGGGAGAAGAGGTCAGCCCCCACCTCTCTACAACCTCCTTTCAGGTAGTTGTAGAGAGTGATAAGGTCTCCCCTCAGCCTCCTCTTCTCCAGACTAAACAACCCCAGATCCCTCAGTCGTTCCTCATAAGACTTGTCCTCCAGACCCCTCACCAGCTTTATAGCCCTTCTCTGGACACGCTCCAACACCTCAGTGTCCTTCTTGTAGTGAGGGGCCCAAAACTGAACACAGTACTCAAGGTGGGGCCTCACCAGCAAAAATTTGTTTTCACAAGCAAAAGCCTGAAAAGAAATTGGATATAATAACAAGTATGACTGTTACTGATATTTATGGTGTGGTTAGTAATATACCTGAGAATAGTAAATAGTGTCTGAAACATTTGCAAATGAAGTTATCTTGAAAACGTCACTGTCTGGGCCATCCTAGAGTAAGTCATGGAAAACATTGGAATTTTGCCGGAAGTTATTCATGTATAGAGTCTGTTTTGTTTCGTTACATAAAATGAATGGATACCAATATCATTCTCTTAGTGCAGTTCATTTGTAATGCATGCTGCATCACAAGCTTTTACCTTATATAAGACTATACCCAAGCTTTTTTTTTAATTTTCTATAGCTCTGCAACCAGTCATCCACAGTATTTTATTTATTTATGGCTTCCCTCAAATAGTCCTTGCTTCAGTATCTTTCATTTAAAAATGAAATAAAACTTTACTGGGCCATGTCTGGGAGATGCTTGGGTCTAATAAGTTTATTAGCTTTTCCCTGATGAATTTTGGAAGCTTCACTTCTTCCACTGAGATGGGTTTACATGGATCGATTAAGTGCAGCCATTCCCTAAGTGGAAAATCAAATTAAATGCAAGCCAGGAGAATAGAATGGTTAAACTATGGCACTCTGATGTGAGGTTGGAATGAGTATGTGAGGAGGGCAGTCATCCTTGGAAGATGCTACTATGCACTTCTTTTCTTTCTTGGCTGTATAATCTGATGCCCAAAATACTGGCAGCTTTTGGTGCATTAACAGTGTATTGCCACCATGGATAGAGCTGAACTGCTGATCATACTGGGGAAAAAGCCTGGTTGCACTTTACCTTCTCCCACAAAGAAGTACCTAGAGTATTTTGTTGAAACCTGCTGCGAAAGGCAGCGTCTCTTGGCAGTGACCCAGGAAATCACTTGGTGCAAAAGGAATTCCCATCTTGTCATCTGTAAAGGACAGGCTGGACCTGACAGTGGGACCTCTAAATCAATGTGATGGCTTGCATGGGGAATCCTGAAAACATTTTCTGTGCATTGAGAGAAGCAAAACAAAACTCTCAAAATAAATATCTGCAAATAAACCAACTAAATATTGTCCTATGTTATGTATTTTTTTAAATGTTTTTTTATTTGATTCTGGAAAATTTTCCTAACTAAATAACTAGCTGTTAAATATTTAGAACATGTTCTGATATTGTGCCACAGTATATTTGAGTGTACATGTGAATAAATGTTTAAGAAAGAAAGAGGAATAAGTTTTACAGTATTTCCTGCCTTTACTAACTACACGGAGCATTGTGCATTGGAAAATATTGCAAATCCTCCACAAGACTCATAAAAATATTTTGATTGCTACAGTGGACTTTTTTTAGTCTCTGTTTTGTACATAAATTAAGTTTGGATCTGTGAGTGTGAGTAAGGTTTTAGGGCTTGTTGGACTCCAGCTGAGATGCCTAAGGCTCTGTGGCAAGGCCCAGAAATTCAGAGTTATTATCCATGGATTAGAAAGCAATGTTTTAATATGGGTTTGGAGTTCAAGTGCTCTTTCATTTAGTTTGACATCCTCCTTGTTTGCCTTTCTGGCACCATGCCACATGAGCTCTTGCTGAAGCTTCTCTCTTTACTCAGTAGAAATAAACCTAGGAAAGAAAAAAATAAAAGCCTCATATTGTTTATAAATGACAGGTCTGCAATGAAAGGTGATGCAATAGATCCCATTTGATAGAGCATCAGAAATCAGTGGACATCACTGGAGAAATCAACATGCATTTACAAAAAGAAAATCCAATGCTCTCTCCAAATTTCTTAGCATTACCCATTTTTAAGGCATAAAATAAATTATTAAACAATGTTTCTGTATTAGGAAAAATCAATGGATTCTTTTAATTTATAAAAGCAATTCACCTTCAAAATGGAAATTGAGACTGTTTGTTTACCAGCCTGTTTTATACACATTTATAATACCCTATAATTTTCTGGGATAAGTATAAAACCAATGTAAACTAGTCTTTTTTTTAAAACTTTTTTAAGATGAACACTGGAGAAGTGAGGTACCAAGAATTACCTCTGGAACTGTTTAGGGGTCTGATCCAAAGATTTGAGGGTCTCAATTAATTTAGAAAAGACCCAAGTTAACTCCATGCCATGGTGTTATTTAAGCATTAATTTCAAATCAAATTATCCTGTAGTGGTTGTAGAAGTAGAAGTAGAAAATTTCTGTTTCTCAAGAACATACTTACTTAGCAGTGAATGGTTACTCAAAATTAAGCAGACAAGAAGACTGAATAATGCATAAGATCTGTGACACAAACAGGAATATAATCCCTTTTTCCAGGACCCTTGTCTAATGGCTTATCCATAAGATTATCTTTTGCTGTCAAGATCATTTATCTAAAACTGAAATAGTAGAAATAGAAAAGATAGAAGGCAAATCAACAGAGTTATGGAATGGTTTCTGTACGAAGAATAATTTTATAGACAAGGACTCTTCAGACTGAAAGACACAGCACTGAAAGGGGAATATGATAGAAGACTGTAAAATCAGGACTGTGATGAAGAAAGTGAATGATATTCCTCATTAAAAAAGGAGGGAGTGACTGTAAAATGGAACAAAGTAGACACTTATCCACATAATGGATAGACAAGGAGGGGAGCACATTGCCACAGGATGCTGTGGCATTAGATTGGTTGTAAAATGATCACAAACATTGATGAAAAAAAGCAATCAAGGGCTATTGAATATAACTATTTTAAACACAAATGCATTCATAAAGATTAAATACTGATCTTTAATATTTAATCCATCTCAGAAAGTCCATAAACTGTAGAAAACTGGAAGCTGCCAGAGAATCCAGCACAATTTGACTGCTCTGTCCTTGAATGCTTCTCAAGTATCCTCTACTGACCACCCTCAAGAGATGGGGTACAGGGCTAGGCAGACCTTTGGAACTGACTTTAATAGGACTGATTATCAAGGATACTAATGACCCATTAAACAAGTTATTAGAATGAGAAATTTTAATGTTTAAACATAAATGTTTGAAATTAAATATGGAATGAGATAGTATAGCAATTAATATATCAATAACGTTACTCTGTAAGAAATTACCTATATGACCTATGTGACCTATAAAATACATGCTCATTTAGTTACTACAACTATCATTCCAGGTTTATGCAGTGAATACCCTTGAAGACCCTTTCTGTGGATTATTACTCGAATATTAATTCTCTAAAAAATTATTTAGATTTTCAGTATTGTTAAGAAAAATATCCATAGAATGGCATAAGTGATATATATTATATCAGCTGTTCTACCAAGAACTATTTTTTATTGCTCCTTCCAAATATAGACTAAGAGAGAAAACTCTAGGGTTAAGAATCATAGAATCATAGAACAGTTTAGGTTGGAATGGACCTTAAAGATCATTTAGTTCCAACGATTTTGACATCGACTGTGACATTGATTACGTTTTTTGCTTTCATTCTGAGAATGTTGTTGGTACCGTAAGGCTTTGTTCTTTAAATTACTTAGCTGTTATTTTTATATCCATTGGATGAATCCAGTTAATCCTGTATCCTGCCTTGGAGAATGACCAAAATAGGCTGCCTAGGGACCAGGGCAAAAAAAGAGCAGGCATACAGTGATATATCCCACAACAGTCTCCAAGTCTCCACCAATTTGCTGCTCAGGGACTGTCTGACCCAGAGACGTCCACATATAAGTATATATTTAATAATTCATTGTGGTCTTCCACTTTCATGAACTTGTTCTGTTTTCCCTTGGGGTTGTGTAGCTTTTTAGCATCCACCACATTGTTTCACCTTTTGGCCCTTTCCTCACCATTCACGCCTTTCAAGAGTACAACTATTGTGCTTAACACACGGTACAGAACAAAATATAAACCTGTATACCGAATACTTTACGTATGACCGACTGTAACTATTATGTTGAACAACACAAAACCTTTCAGAACAGTAGTGTTAATCTTTGCTGTCAAAGTTCACGTTCCATTACCACTTTTCACATATACCTTCTGAAGCTATTAACCACTAAGCAGTGCTTCTTTTTACATTGTTTTTTTTTTTTTTTTTTTTTTTAAAGAAACTTCTGTGAAGATGCAGCACTGAAAAAGTTCATCTTTGTGCTTGGTGACATTAAATGGCTCGCCAGCTCTTGGAAGGTTAAGAGTAACAGGGTAATGAATTAAAAACAGACAAACCAGCCTCCTTCCCCCAAATATGTTCTTCCTCTGCCTCTGGGAAGCTGTGCAGTGTCATGCAAGAGAACCAAGACAAGCATCTGAGATGAAGTGCAATATGTCACTTTCAGGTGTAGTTTGAGAGGTTGTCGAGGTCCATCATTAGAATATTGTTCTGCCCATCAGAACATTTCTCTGACAGAGACAGGACTTTTTGTCATTGTTATAAGGTAGAAAGCTTTTAGAGCTTATATATAACCAGCAGCTAAATGCTTTAATCTGAGGTTTAAAAGAAAGAACAGGACAAAGCTGAGCGAGAAAGTCTTGGATAAAACAGCCTTATCATCTAGTAAGTTTAATATAAAGGTTATATTTCAAATACTGTTTGCAATATTCTGGGACTATTCAATGCATATTTGCTAAGAAATTTTATAATTATTCTCCTATGTGCTTTTTCTGTGTAAAGGTTTTTACATATGCCAACACTGGATTTTACTTGTTGGAGTATTGCTGATGTTTCATATGTTTGTAAGATGACCAACTTCTAGCTCATTCTTCAAAAAAGAAGGTATGTGGGGTTTTGGCAAGGGGCAGTATAATGCATATTGAATTCCTGGTAATATTACATACCTATCTCCTCTTTATACACGCAATATTAAGTCTACAAGTATTAGAAGTCTAGTCTTTATATTGCAGAAAAATAGATCACAGTAAGTTGTTACACACTGACATTTCAAATGGCAACCCATACCTGAGTTCCAAACAAGTTTTTAGTTAAAAAACCATGTTTTAAGCCACAGCTACAGCAAGTGTCTTCTTTCTCCCCATACATTTCTAAATATGAAGCTTAGTAAGTTTGCTTTTATAGATGAGAAGGGAGAATATTTCACTTCTACCCACACGATTTGTACCTCAGCATCTCAGATCTCCAAGATTTTATATAAATCCAGGTATGTATGTGAATATAAAGCTGAAGAAAATGAAGGATGGCAGGAAAGATATACCTAGTTGTCCCCTCTGATTAGCTCCAACTTTTTCCTGGAATATAGGCTGGGAAAAAAAATCATTCTTGCGGGCTTAGAAAATGAATGGCTATCTAAATTCTGATAAAGGAAAATGAGGTTTAAAAAATTTTTCAAATTTTTGCTACATCTGTCATGAAAGCATCCTACAGTTCTTCCAGTATCTAATCTCAAATTTATAAAATAACTATGCAAGAATAAATTGTTATTTTATTTCCTCCTTAGGCTGACTGGCAAGTTTTGTGATTTAAAACAGATAAGCAGTTTGGCTTTGTAAAGTATGATTTCCAAAATCTCATCCTTACCTAAGCTCTTGCTTGGACTTTCTAGACATATCTCCATCTTTCCATAATGTAAAAGGGGAGGCTTATTTGTATAAAACCCAATCTTGCTCCGGTACCAATGCATGTTAATAGCACTGCGTGGGAAGTAGTTTTATCTGTCATCTCTTTGGGTACCCACTGCCTTTTGCAGGTTCTTAGAGAGAATGTGTCGTGGATCTTACAATACCAAAGTAATTTCAAAGAGTGGGCAATAATTGACTTGTTTTTATGGCAGGAGTAAGCAACAGGGTGCAGAAGCTGAAGATCCTCCAGCATGGGACCTGGAGGTCATCCTCACACATTTATGTGTGGCATGGGGAGTGGTTATCTCAGCTGGGAAATGAAGGGACTTCAGTTCTAAAACTGCTATTGAGTAAAATCTATTTTTTCCTTCTCTTCAAAAGCATTTTCTCTCTTTACCTATTTCTTAATTCATCAGTATGGAAAGGACAATTAACTTCACAAAACAAAAGAAAATAAAGCTATTGGAAATTTCAGGACTGATTAACAATGGGAGAGCAGAATGACTTTCAAATATTTGCAGATATTCCTCCCTTTTTAAGAGAGAGAAAAATATCAAAGACATCACTCAGGATTAGAAGAAAAAATCGATGAATTGAAATGAAGAGATGGAACATTCAAAGTGATTAGGAGGAAAATACTCCTGTATGTTAAAATGTATCTTCTGTAAAATAATCTAATCAGGAGATATGTTCAAATTCCCTGTACAGCATTTTTATTATGGGGGCAAACAGTGGGAAAAATACAGTAAAGAAGAGTTCTTCAGTGTCAGGGCCCAGACCACAGGTCTTACAGCCTTGACATGATTCTACACAATATTCTACAGAAAAATTACTTTCCCCTGTTCCATTTTGCCTAATCCAAAATAGATGACACTAACAAAGCAGCATGCTGTTCCCTAAACTTCATGTTCTTGCCACCTACCCAGGTAGGCAGATTTTATTTTCAGTTCCCTTCATTTTAGTTCTTAGAGATTCACTCAGGAGACACGGTTAATGTTGACGAAGAGCCTGGTGTCACTGAGCTCATGCTGATAAAGACAGAAGAGAGACGGGCTGTTCTGAAGCTTATTTGAAGATTAAATACATCTCACATCTAAACTGGAAGGTTTTGACTTTGAAACCATGAGAAGATGTAGTGACTCAGTGTGAATCAGAGATGAGGTAGCCATAGCTGCCTTCCAGCATTAAGGAGCATTAATCTGGGATGCTGTTACACAAACTCTTACCTACTTCTAATGGAAGTTAAGTTCCTCAAGCAGCTGCAGTTGTAGAAATAATACTTGGACCAAGAAGGCCTTAGCGTTATTCAGAATATATGGACATCGTGTCATCGTTTAACTGTTAAAATCCTATTCATATTCAAAGTGAAGAACTGCTTTAATTTGTCTGAAAAGTTAGAAATGTAAGAGTTAGAGATTGCAGTAAAACATCCAGTGAAAGTCAGGACTGACGTAGTACTGTTCTGTTTTCATTATCTGCCTTATTAAATTCACAATATCTTTTGTCTCTATCTATGAATCAAAGGCTGGAGATAAAGACTCCAAACTTCCATTGGTATGAGCCAGTAACAATAATCTCTTGTATTGCTGGCAACAGATGATTCACTGTTGCATCTACAATGAATACCAATCTTCAAGGGCAGAGTATCAGCCCAAACACAGGCATTGTAAATATAAATCTCATTTAGTGACAACCAAAATAGTACTTACATATGTAGTACTATGTGATATCAGAGTGATCAATTCTGCATGCCGGATGCTGAAGTAAGGTGCCAGCCCTACCAGCTGTTTTCATTCAAACTAAAGACCGCCCAGTCCATGTTATCAGATATGCACAGCTTTCATAGGTTGATATGCAATTCTTTGTTCTTTCACAAAATAATAGGCAATTGGAACAGAAGGTCCTGATGATCCTAATTGCACCTCAAGATTCAAGTGTTGCTCAGTGTTCTTCGGAACAAATTAAGCCATATATACAGCCTTGTTTTGTCATTGTTTTTGTTGTGCCCTAAGTCTTGCTTGTGTCCGGGTGGATCAATAAGTGGCCATCTGTATTTACAGCCATAGGACATTTTTCATGGTCCACACTTTCAAGAAGTCTGTGTGACAGTCCTTCATTTTGCATGAATTCTGGGGTCATTGCTTGTTTATTTTACAAATAAACGGTTTCTTAGATGAATAAAATATTTATGCATGTAATACTTTCTCATCTACTTGGGTCTAACTAATTGTAACAACGTTAGAAGTAGTTGCCAAATTTCTTTGTTTACATTTGTTTATTGTCTTCAGTTTACATACAGTCTCGCCTCCTTCCTTGCTGCCACTACAGAAGTTCATTATTGGATCCCATTTAGCTTTGCGGGGGCAGTCGGGCATCTCACGCTTTCTCTGCACACCAGGGAACATCTCCTTGGTCAGCATAAGCATTTGTGGAACAGTCTTACAGACTTCTACACAACTCCCAAGGTCTGAAGAATACACGTATCTATTAAGCGTATGTTCTTGAAATGATCCAGAAAGGCATTTAAGCACTCAGGGTAAATCCTTTACAGTTCAACACAGTTAAAATATTTGGTTTTTTTTTTTTTTTTGGTTTGGTTTGGTTTGGTTTCTTTTCTCCAAGGGAAAAATTCTGTTCCTTACTTACTTCAGGGAGGATACATCAACTGGTAAAAGGACAAAACTAAACGTGCTGTGAAAGTGATAAATGACTGCTTCAAAAAGTAGGGTAGTTATTTCAAAGCATGTTATTCTAATATTGTGCAGTGCAATCTGAAATTATTTTTTTCTCTCATACCTGAACTTTGAATTGCATTATTTTACAATTTTGTCAACCTAAATCATTAATAATGTTTTCAATGAAGGGATGACATGCTCAATTTATTTTTTGTCTGCTTACTACATAGTATTGGAATACTATATTCTTTAAAAGAACTTTTAATCAAGAGTAATATATTTAGAGTTTCTATTTCACACCTTTACCTGAACCTTTTATTGTTTTCACACATAAATTTGTTTTCAAAGGCATTTCTCCATAGGAGTTAAAAAAAAAAAGGCAAAAAAAAAAAGCAAATTTTAGGGCCCATGTCAAAACACCATTTTTTATGATCTATTGCTTTTCAGCACTTCACTTTTCTAAGGGGTGGCTGCAGGGGTTTGCAATATTCTCTTCTGCAAGGAACAACATACTGTAATTTTGCTTCCTTGATTTCCCTGTAGGTCCCCTCAAACTCTGTAGATCCCTTTTTGCAGGGATAATCAGTTTTCAGTGGCCACTACTGTGCTTATGAATGCAGTTCTCTTAATGAAGATATTGACTCTATTGAATAAGGAGGTGGCCACATAAGCATAATGCGCATTGGGACCCTTTAGTACAAGATCATGGTTTATCAACATAGAACACAGGCTAGCAATTAAGGGGAAAATGATGTAGTGAGCAGACAGGTAATTGAGAAACTCATAAGAAGCCTTACAAGATGAAGCATGCTCCAGGAGCCATCTTGCCTGTTCTGAAGGATTTTATAAGGTATAGGGCTTTGAATTATTAGACAGAGTAAGGTACATAATACAGCAGAAAGCAGATATAACTCTTGACTGAGTCTTGAGTGATATCACTGTCCATGCAGTAGCTAAACCAACTGCACTACAGTAGTCTAACAGATGACAAAGGTGTAGTGTTTGAAAGATGTCAGATAACAAAAAGAAATTTGGAAAAGTTGTCTAAATTAGGGACAACTACTAACTTATTTTGCATCAGTAAGGGGCCGTTGGTTATATATGGAGCAACATCCCCTTGATAGGGTGTTCTGCGTGGTGGACTTTGAAAAGTAATTAGTACTCCCATAGGGAAATAAAAGATCTTTATCTCTGGTAAAAAAGATCTTTGAAATATTACCATTCCAAATACACACAAAGCAACAATGCTGATCATAAATTTGCAAATCCTTATGTGAAAGCCCTTTCCTTCAGATCTGAGGGAGGGCTTCTTATACAATTTATATTATTTGTAATAAGAACGTCAAAATGAGAAGCCTGACTTGGAGAACATTTATCTTTATTTTACCTGTCTAGAAATCCAACCAAGTGAAAATGAAATAGTTTATGGTTTTCATAACCTCGTTTATTCTATTACATGTTACAGCAGAGAAATAAATCCTGTGATTAAGATTTTCAGAAACAAGCCTATACATCTAGTTAGGCACCTGCCCAAGTTTTCAAAATGCTGAGCTCCTGCTGTTTTCCTTTCATCTCAGAGACATGGGTAAAATTATTTTTAGTTTCTTGCAAATTCACCCAATTTCATACAGAACAATGCAACTTGGGGAAGTGAATAGGTGATAGACGAGAGATGGAAGAAGCAGGTGTATCTGAAACCTGACTGGTGATCTGGAATTTAGCCCCAAACCATCTGTCCTTTGCTTACACTTAATTTTTAATACTGTTGTTAAAAGGAAGTTATTGAATCAGTTGAATTGGACCTCAACAGGTAGCTAGAAATGACAAAAGTAGGCCTTATGACTAGGTAAAATCAGATCTATTTTGGAGGTTCTTTAAGAAAATAGAAATTCTACAAAAGTAACTTTCCTTTCTTTTTAAAAGACTTCCTTTACAAATATGTTTTGGTTTTTTTGTTTGTTTGTTTGATGGGGTTTTTTTGTCTGATTTTGGTTTTGACAATATCACCAGTGGCCACAACCTGATGTAAGTTTCTTCAGTGCAAATCCTCATGACCTGTGTTGACGTAAACTGTAATACTCTTAGTCTTTGCTGTTATTCTATCTTATTAAAACCTACTGAGTCATTCCAGATGGGAGCAACTGCAATCAAATTCTTGTGCCTGGTAATTTAGATTAAGCAGAGAACAAAACTTCTGTTTGTAAGAGAAACTCTTTAAAGTGTAATAAATATTGATAGTTAGAAATTAAGAGAAATTTTATTTGAATTTTCTTTCTGAATTCCATACCTTTCTCATCAAATATGGAATTTTTTTTCTGACATGAAATGCTAAGGGAAAAAAAATCTGGTTTTGTTCTGCTTTTTTTATCTGATATCGACTTTATATGTGATGAATCTAGTTAACAAAAACCTTTTTGATATACCTCTAGATTTTGGTTTTGGCTTAATAGCTGGAGAATTTGGAACTTCAGATGGTCTTTGAAATTATCATACATTGAATACCATTAGCTGCTTTTTTTTTGTGATGTTAGAGATTAGCATATATTAACATTACTCTTTCCTTAGAAATTAACTTTTCAATGTATGAGAAACAGCTTCTTATATTATTAAAGTAATAAACAACTTAGATAAAAACTGTCTCAAATTTTTGAACAAACTAGAATAGAATTGTTTACGAGATCCAAGAAACTAATTTCTGGTTTTCATATTTTTTTTGTTTCTCTAGTCTAGGTTTAACACTGCAAGGAGAAATTCCTTCACTGGTCAAAACGGGAATTAAATATGTTAAGAAAGCAAACTACTTATATTATAGAGAAGATTATTAATAAATGGCTGATTCTTGAAAGGAATTCATCTTTCAGGACTCACTGAGATACATGAGTTTAACAAGGTAAGAAATACGTTAGGTCAGTGCTGTTAAAGCTGCACCAGGTCCAACCTTTCACATCACAGACAACAGCACTGTCAGTGGAAGGTTAATTTGGAATTTTTCTTTTTCAAGCTGATCTTAAAACAACCCTAAATTATTTTGGTAATCTATTGTGATTCTTCAAAATTCAAATATTCCAAGCTTGTAGGTTTTCCATTTCTCATTAATCTCTTAATTCCAATAGCAAATCTGAGTAAATAACATGTTATTTCCATTTTATTAATATATATATTCTATGTATCCGTCATTTGGTTCTATTCAGCTCTATGATATACTGTAAATCCATCATTTGCTGCTATTCAGCTCTATGAAATGCCGTAGATATAATATCATCCACTATCCATTTTCTAGTTCATTTACTTAGCCCCCCCCCCCCCATCATTTAGAAGGAAATCCAATAGAAGGAAATCCAAACATGCTTTTTTGTCATTTGTGGCTAAGCATCAGTAGTCCAAATTATTATTTCCGTTGTTTCACAAATACTTACTGTTGCCATTATTATGTTTCTTTATTCACCTACCTTGACGCGTAAACTTCGTTCACAGTAATAGATATTTCAGATAATTTTATTACATGCCATGTCCATTTACTGTTTGCATCATCTATACAACATGTCACACATCCCTCATGCAAAAAGCAGAAGCCACTTTTATCATTCAAAATCATGAGTGCAGCTATAGGTCAGAGTCATCAGAGACTGTACGGACTGCAGAAAATATTGTCTTTTTATGGTAGCCAGTTGCCTGTTATTCACAGAAGATTTACTGCAGTAAAAGAGAAGGCTCTTCTGGATAATCTTAAAAGTGCTGTTTCCACAAAGGATGACTTGAATTCTTACCAAGGCTAAGTGCTCCAGCAGTGGAAAAACAAGAAGGGAGGTTTTGAATCATGGGCCTTTATGCCTATGCCACATTACCTTCCAGATATCACCATTCACACTTCAATCTGTCAAATGTTACTATGGGGAACAGGGGCTAATGCAGTCATCTCCTGCTAAGGACATAATGTCAAAGATTTTATCTAGTCATATACAGAAAAGAGAAATATGGTTAAAGATAACCTCTGGACACCCTGCCACATAGCTGGATTATGAAAGGCAAACATTGAAACACCACGTGAGACTTGTATTGAATACATTCTTTCCCACTCAAATAGCTTAAGGCTGGATGGACTTGTTACCTAAATGTAGTTAAATGGAGTTTAAACAATATAAAGACAGGTTGTTTTGTGTAAACTGCAGGGACGCCTGGACATACGATACGGGTGTGAGGTCTACAGTTAAATCTTCAAGGTAATTTTGAACATTACCCTCAGGAATCACCAGTCCCTATTGTACCAAATGCATTATTGCGACTGATGTTTTGAGAGTGACTATCACGGATCTCTTTGCAGCTACCATTGCTGGATTAACTTGAGTTTCACAATGTACTCTAGAAAGAGAAAGCCAGCTAAATCACTTCAACAGAAGATAATGGAGACACTAGGTCAGCTTTTCAGTCCTGCTCCAGCTTTTTCTTGTAGTTAAGCAAACTGTATCAACAATTATATGCTTTAATCTGCTAACAGGTCTTTTTTTTTGGTGGGAGGGTGTTTGGTTTTGGTTTTTTTTTTTGTGAAACATAAAGGAAACAATTCACAAAATTTCGTCTCTAAATACTGCTTTTTTTAGCAGTCAGGAATCCAAATTTTACTGCTGGGTGGATCAGGACATGCAACTCTTAGTTGGGCTTCTAAGAAAATCAGGCCTCTGAATTTGGGCATATCTATGTGTTTCCATGTGCTGTTATAACTCCTTCTCCTCCTTCCCTTCAGTAACATTTTAATCTGTGGGTCAGTTCCAGCAAAGGACGCAGGAAAAATATCGTGTTATTCAAGGTTTATCAAAGTAAATTGTTGGGCAGAAAAATACACAATATCAACACTGCAAATGTGAAGAATAATAGCAGATTGCTATTGCCGTACGAGACATGAGGAACCTATGTGGGACAAAGCACTTCTCAAATGTCCCAAGAGCTTTGTAAGTTCTTCCCATAGGTTTACCCACCAAGGCTGGTATTCATAAGACATAAAACCAACGGAAACAGACTTCATTAGCTATGAAGTTTGACAACTACTTCTTTGCCTCTAGACTTCCAGTGGGAATCAGGTCAATTGAGTAGTGACAAACTAATTACTCTTTGATGTCTGGCTGTTTTATCTTCATGATTTCAGTTCAATTCCCCATGGGAGGCATTTGTATCACGAGAAACCCAGCACTGTAGCAGAGCCTGTTGCAAGCCAGAGGCTTTCGCTGTGAAGAACTTCCTTTTTGAAAAAGATATTAGAAACCTCAGCATAAATGCTGTACTGCAAACCCTCATCCACTTCTGCTGGTAGATACGTAGCTTATCTGACCTTCTGCAGGTAATAATTTGCTATGAATGCTTACATTCACAGAGTGCTAGCTCCCTTTCTTTCCAAAAGGGAGTGACTACTTTAATAATAGTTTCAAGCAGGATGACAGAGCACTATAGGAAAACGGCCTGTACTCTTTTTGTGGTAGATTAGAGAATTTCCATATATCTTTCTTCCCTTTATCAATAGAAGCTTTTGGAATAATTTCATTGAGTTTCAATCAGACTGTCATTTCATTTTCTTAAAAAAAAATAATCAAATATTCCCTATTAAGGGCATTTGCTTTGTTTTAAGAACTAGCTAGGTTTCAAATAATGCACTTCCAGAGTGGACTTCTGTGAGACCCCTTGACTAGAGACCCCTTTGTGAATCCCTGACAAACAGCTGACTACAGTCAACAGCCACTTTACCAGAGCAATATGAAGAAAATGGAGCTGATTTTTAGCTGGGTGACAAATCATATATTTCTTATTCAGCAGTCTAATTCAGTAAGAGGTATAAAAAGGATTCTGGTTCTTTGAAGTTATTTTCTTCAATGTATCTTTAAAGGGTGTATTATTAGACTGTCCTAATGCAAAATGATCATCTGAAACTAATCTCACTAATGAGGTTCATTTGTTCTTTGACAAAGCAATAAATAGTTTTCTCAAGAAAAAAACTTAACTAATAGTTTAGCCACAGCCTTATAATTAATTTTCTTCTCCAGTGCCAGCAAGCATGGAAACAAACAGTAAATTTTTCATTTGTTCATCTCTTTAGAGCAACTGTTTAGCACAGATATGCTTGATTAATGGATTTAATTTGTTCCCTTCTCCTGTAGTCAGTTTTCATATTACACTGGTTATCAGAGGATAGGACAATAATGTGGGCACTCTCATTGTACTGTATTCCATCAGTGTCAGGGCTGCCTTCTAGCTCCAGGTCTGCATCTTTAACCTTTGTAGTCCTGCCGAATCTTTCATCAATCTGTGTTACAGTCACCTTGGGAAGGAAAAGCAGAAGCACTCAGTCAGCACTTACAGGTAGTAAAGTGTGTCATTATTTCTTACAAAATGCTGGCAGGAGCGCACCTTTCATTTCCCATAGAAATATGATTTGTGAGATGAGCAACCCTACTGTTAAGAGAGGAAAATGTAAGTTAATAGTCTGCTTTCTACTTGGATTTTATATTTATATTTATATGCGTATGTGTGTGTGTATAGCAGTGCTCCTATAAGAATGTACATACAGATATGTATAAATTATACTTTTTAACCTTATAGTTTTTATATATACATACACACAAATTATATTTTGGTTGTTCAAATAATTGTTACTGTTATATACTTATATTTTATATGTCTGCTTCAAGTAACATCATAAAAAAA
>VUYV01000123.1:20013-59473 GCA_008711295.1 Anarhynchus alexandrinus
CCATGGCACTTTGTGTGGTGATCCCAGCACAAGTGGCTCATCTGAGCTGAGCACACCCATGCAAGGGATGTGCCCTTCAGAGCTAAGGGAGCAAGTGGGCAGGTAGGACCAAGCTTGCCACCTCTTCACTTCCACATTTCCATGGCAGATGCCTCCAGTCGCTCCAGAAAGTGGACACCTGAACAGCTCGTCCGAGGAGAGAAGGTAAAATGAACCAACCTTTGTTTAGAGTGGAATTGCTTCAAGTTTATCATGGCTTGACCTGTCTAACAGTACTATTGACCTGAAAGGTTGCCAGGCTCTTCACAAGAAAGCCGAAAGCGAAAACCTAGCTGTGAAGAGGTGAGTGACGGGCAACCAGACTGCAAGAGAAGAAAGTTGGAAAGAGAGCTCCCGGGGATGGACAACTCAGAAACCCCAAGCAGGCAAGAAGAACGAGGAGCCCAGGTACGTAGCAAACTCTGCTGTCCAGCTTTCAAAACTCTCAACACTGCTCTGAGGATCGCAGCTGTTGCTGTGGTGCACAGAGATGGCCCCAGACAGGAAGCATGCACCTGCCCTTGGCAGAACGTGTACGTCAGGAGAAACATACCACTCCAGCGTTGGCAGTTTTTATTTTGCGCTTGTTGAAGCTCTGTTTGTGCAAGGCTGAGCAGACTCACAAGACTCGCCATTTTGAGTTCTTTGAGCCAGCACCTACACAAAGAGGCAAAGTCCCACTTTTCTGTTGCTGTCAGCTGGCAGTCCTCGCACTGGCTGCTGCTGTCTGAACCCCAAAGACGCAGCACGTTTTGCCAAGTAGCTGTGGACACTGAGATGTTGGCACTTCTCTGAAAGCTCGCATTTCACCGGAGGTAATTGAAGGCAGAACAAAAATACCAAACAGGAAAAAAGGAGCGTGTTTTGCCTTCAGGGCTGGGTTTCTAGCAAGGGACAGTGAGGGATGCTGCAGCTCGGGATTTGGAAAGGAGCATATCACAGCTCCTCGGGGCTCCCTGCCCAGCCCTACTGCCTGGCAAAGGGGCACTGCACATCTCTCTCAACTTGCCATGCCCTGAGGGTATCCCAGGAGTTGAGAAGGGGCCAAAGCAACCCAGCAGTCAGTGCCAGTAAGGGCTCTCTCTTCTGGGCCAGGAACGACCTCTTCTTCATTGGACTGCCCGAAGAACGGGGCACAATGTCATGCCTGTTCCTGCCTCCATGGTTTCATCAGCACTTTCTGACTCTTTCCCTGTAGGTGCCCATTTATTGTTGCTGCTTGGATTCCCTGGATGAGCTCTGATGCCTCGGCTTCGAGGGGCTGCATCGTGCAGCCCCAGCACCACCTTGGCAGAGGTGAAGAGAGAGTCACCCATGTCCTTCTGCTCTGGGCAGCAGATTTCACTCACGCACCATTAACCCAGAGCGGCATTTCTTGACATGTCCTTTTCCCCAATATTCCTTAGTATTTCTTTATGGAACTAAAGTGTCAAATGTATATCTGGCCAGTCTTAGTATTTGGATGGGTCCCTTGCCTCGCCTTGCCTTGCCTTGCCTTGCCTTCCTTCCGCTCTTCTCTGTGTTTCACCTCCATGTCTCTCAGATATTGAACTGTCCAAGAAGACAATCATGCAAGGCTTGTTCTTGTATAAGCCTTTTCTTTCCCCAAGGAGGAGCTTTGTTTTTTCACATAGGAAACCTGAGGAGACACCTGCATCTAAGATGAGGTCTTGACAAAGAAAGAATCCAGTATGTTACTACTTCCTTTGATGTGGGAAAGAAAATAACTTGCAGTGCAAATTGGTGATGCTTTGCTTTGAACCACAGTACATGCCAAGGGACGGGAAGGAGGAGTTGAAAAAGCCAGTGAAATTTTGCACAGAATCCCACCCACCCTCCATGATGGGAAAAAGCCCATCACAGTACTCTTTAGGACCTCGATGTATTTTCCATTCCCATATTTATTCTATTCTTTCTGTAGCACATACAGTAATTTTATTATTTAGACTATTTGATTCCATAGCTTTGTAAGTGTTGTAATTTTGAGATCATCAAGAAGGCTGATCTAGAAGGTATTTGATCTGAACTGGCCCCCACTACGTATGATGTGACAGTGTTCACAGCTTGAGTTAACCACAGGTTTCCTGTGTCATAAGGACATACAGCTCTTTCACCTTTCTCCTTCAAAGCTTAGGTAAATAAGTGCCTTATTTACCTTTCTTTTCAGAGTTGCTCATTGTTTTATCATTCTTTATAATGAGGAAAAGTTTTTTTCTGTATATATGTAAATTTTTTTTATATTTAATAAACAGTATGAAATCCTATTAAACCAATGATGAGTTTTCCATCCAAATGAAAATTAAAAACAAAAGTATGCTTTTTGCCTGCTAAAAAAAAAGTGTAAGCCTCTGTTACCGTATTAAAAAGTTGCAGTCATTTCAGTTTGCAGATGTTTGTAGCCACAGCGGTTACAGAGCTCCTGGCTACTGATATCCAGAGGACACAAGACTTCTGAAGGCTTTCTACCAAGGCAATATTTTTTGAGATGACACTGCATTAAAAGAGGAGTTGTTCAGTAATAGGTTTCCGAATGAAAACCCAAGGATAGAAACCTGTTTCTGGTTGGCAAAATGAAAAGCACCACGAGGCAAGGCTTTCCCAAGCCTAGCTGCTGTCCCTTGAGTGTCAATGGGCAGATAAGGCATGCTTTTGGAAGCCTGGTCCACAAGACAACACAAGGATATCTGTGTCCAAAGAGCATTAACACTATCGTAAGGAGAACCACTCACAAGTCAGGCAATGCCCGACTAAAGGTTGGTGGTTGTCCTGATGGCCGGCTCTGTCATTCTTGGCCACAGACTCTTTCCTGGGTGCTCATGTAGCAGGAGGCTGGCTTCTCACTCAGACAGCACATAGCCAACAAGGCAGGCCACTCTGTAGCTCATCATGTCTCCCCATGACTGCTTATCTACCCAACAGATCATATCTTACTATCTGTTGTTTGTGTATATAGAAGGACTCGTAGGAAATGTGAAGGTAGGTGGGTGTCTTGGCCCCAGTGATCACAAAAAGGTTGAGTTTAAAATACTTGGTGTAACGAGATAAAGGACAGCAGAGTTACTGCCCTGGATTTTGAGAAAGCAAACTTTATGCTACTCAGGGAGCTAGTTTGCAGTGTCCCCTGGGAAACTGCTTTTGAGGACTTATGGGTCCACGCGAGCAGTTCAGCTTTTAAGAACCGCCTTCTATAAGCACAGAAGCAGGCAATCCCATGCTGTCTTAAGTCAAGCAAGCGGGGTTGAAGACCAGCTTGCCTGAACAGGGAACTCCTATTGCAACTCAGGTGGAAAAAGAAATTGTATGATCTCTGGAAGTGAGGTCAGGCTTCACAGGAAGATCACAGAGCTGTAGTTCACATGTGTGTGGAGAAAACACAAAACGCCACAGCTCAACTAGAGTTATAACTGGCCAGTGTTGTGTCAGACAATAAAAAGGGCTTTTTTAAGTACATTCATAGCAAAAGGAGGTCTAAGGAAAATACTGGGTCGATACTTGATGAAGATGGTCACCTGACAAACGGTGATGAAGAAAAGGCATTCAACGCTTTTTTTAATCTCAGTATTTCATATTAATGATAAACCGTGGGCTGCCTGGTCCCGAGTCAGAGGACCACGAGTGTGGGAACAATGACTCTCCATTTGTGGATGCTGAAATTGTGAGGGACCAGCTGTATCGGCTGAATGTTCACAAGTCCATGAGGCCTGATTTGGATTCACTCCAGAGTTCTGAAGGATTTAGCAAATGTTACAGCAGGACCCCTCTCAATCATCTGCCAAAGGTTTTGGGAGCCTGGGTAGGTCCCTGCTGACTGGAAGCTGGCCAGTGTTATTCCAATGTACAAAAAGGGCAAGAGGGAAGACCCAGGGGACTACAGCCCTGTTAGTGTAACCTCAGTTCCTGGAAAAATTATGGAGAAGATTATACTGGGTACTGTTGAGAGGCATTTAAAGAATAATGCAATCATCAGGCACAGTCAACATGGGTTCACAAAGAGAAGGTCCTGTTTAACCAATTTGATATCTTATGATAAGGTCACCTGCCTAGTGGATGAAGGGCAGGCGGTAGATGTAGTTTTTCTGGATTTTAGTAAGGCTTTTGATACTGTCACTCACAACATCCTTCTGGACAAGTCGTTCATCTGTGAGACGAGCAGGTACGTGGTGCGCTGGGTGAAGAACTGGCTGGATGGCAAGGCTCAAATTGTTCTAGAGAATGGCTGGCATAGTAATATGAAGAAAATGAAGGTTTCCCATTTTTAACACCTTTTTCAGAGTATTTTTACATATTCTTCTGCAGCCACTGAGAAAGGTGAAGCTTATCAGAAAGGATGAACCACAGTGGATGAAGGGAAGGCAGTGGATGTAGTTTTTTCCAGATTTTAGTAAGGCTCATATGTTAAATGCTGATACAGCAAGAACACAGAACTTTCTCAGAGGCTAATGTGAAACTGAATTGCTTCCTAGAAGAATCAATAACTATACAAGGATTTTCTACCCGCTGTTTATGCAAAAATGTGCAGGATTTTGCTATAAAAAAATGCGCAGCACATCTAATATGAGAAACTTCTTGGGTTTTTTGTTTTCCTCTAGGAAAAGATGAATGAAGACACACACACAGATGATGACAACACATTTTATACAGTTTCTTAAAGCATTCTGACCTGGCCTGATCTACAATGATTTTTTTTTCTGCATCTAACTTCTGATTATCCTAGGAAAATGCTCTTTTTTTTTTTTTTAATTTCCTCTCCCCGTATTGCAGTGTAGGCCCATAGTGCACTTCAGTCATGTGGGGTGACAGGAAAAAACCTCTTCCAGAAACCCTCCACTTTTCCCACTAGAGGGCTCTCCCAAAATACTCATGGGATATAGTTCCACTGACAGAGACTTCTACTCTAGATAGGCATTTATAGCAATGTTTTTGGCAGGGTAATGGCTAGGCTGCAACGAAATGAAATGAAATCTCTGTCAGGTTTTCCAAACAGAATTGCATATTGGTATTTGCTTACTTTAATATAAGCATATATTTGCTGAGGGGTTAGCTCAAAAAACCCCTATGCACATTCTGAGGAGTGAAGCTGGCAGAATTTTAAATATATAAATCTTGGAAATGTAAGAATACACACAATTTGTATACAAGTATTTGACATCTTTGTTACCGCCCATAGTAGTATGTCCATAAAGCTGTTGGCTCAAGAAACCCTGACTGTGTTACAAATCTGAAACTAAACACTTGCACCAGCACTCAGTAAATATTTTGTTCAACTAAAAATAGAAATTACTGTCATCAGCAAAGGGTATCCATGAGGGAATGGTATTTCCTATAAATATACTAAGATACATGTGGATTAGTTTAATCTAATGAAGAAGATGTAAACAAACCAAAGGACAGAGCTTTGCATGGAGGAAGTGGGATGCACAGAAAGCGTTTAAGGGAAACTTTTCTGCTAGTTAAATTCTTTAATATTATGACGTGTTTAAAACAACAACAACAAAGTTTCTTGTTTGTTGAGCAACTATTACACTAAGAACTTGTAAAATACTATTGCCAAAGAAGTCAATCTATTTTATGAAGAATTTCATCAGGAACAGGATTTCTTCTACATTTATTTTACATTTTCAAATATCAACCTGTGGGTTTGAGTATCTAAATTTTAATTTTATGCCTGAGATAGCTGAAAAGGGGCACATTTTCAGCAGGTGATTGCTTAGTACTTTCCGATTTGAGTGTTTTCTCAAAACCAGGCACATTTATAACTCAGGTGAGGGTCCCAAAATCTCATTCAAAATAATTGGTGACATTTTAAAATTTAGGACATGGAGTTAGAGACATGAAAACACTTTATAAAGAATAATTTATTTGCCTGCTATAACCCTTTTCATGTTCCCATATTTATCTGCAATCAGAAAACGATGGCTGGAAATTAGTTTGATATTCAGAGTATTTTGGCAAAACTCACACATAAAAATAATATCAGAAGTTTGAAAAATATTACTGAGGATAACAGTATGGATAAAAATACTGATAATAATGCAGTTTACAGTCACAGGTTACAACAGGACTTCTACAGAAATAATTCCTTTAAACTTAAATTTAGACACAAGACACAGAGAGGGAGCTCCTTCAGCTCCAGAATTTGACTCCTATCAACATTTATTATAATATCGCTGGTTTAAAAACCTGCGCTCCTCACTATTTATTCGAAGAGGATGGGGGGTGCAGAAAGCTGTGTCAGATCATGAGGGAGCAAGAGGAAGACCCAGCTTTGCTGACTGAGAAGGTCTCAGCTGTGCCATGCAAGGAAAACACCAGCTGGTTCTGAAGCCCAGCCAGACTTAAGTGGGTTAAATTAGTTCACGTATGGCCCCATTAAAGTCAGTTTGTGTTTGGAGTCAGTGGGTAGTCTTAGCTAAGGGCACAGAATTACTTTGGAAGAGATAATATAATTGCTCTTTGGCAAAAGTTATAACGCTAACTAAACTGTAACTTGAGTAGAGTACAGTTAATCTCCACTCACACACTCTAACCATTCTAATAAGTGAAGTTAAAGTAGTGGCATCTTAGCATTTAACACACTACAAAAACCTGCAGACGTTTTCTATTGATTTTCTCAAGGGCACAGCCTAAGATTATATTGGGCTATATATAAATGTAGCTGAAATGATCCAATATATACTGGGTAATTGCTCTTCTAAAGGACAATGAGCAGGAAAAGAAGATAAAGGACTTTCACATAGCTAAACAACAAAAAAGTTGTTGGCCAGATATACTTTCTATACTTGGCCTTTTTTCACTGTAATTCTGGCTTTTTCTAGTTGGTAGAGGTCATACTTCTGTTATTTATTGATCCCCAAATGCATGTTTAGTTTTGTACAAATACATAGAAGGTAGCCACGTTCCTGCTTAAACATTATTGAAAATATTAGCTACTTAAAATACTTTGAGGCATGCACAAAGCAGTAAAGTACAAGGCCATATTGGAGAAAAAAAAAATATATAAAAAGTGTACTTTAAGAACAGAGTTGAATGAGGAGGGAGGGTTATTTGGTTCGTAACAAGTTACAAGCAGTTCCAAAAAATCTGTAGCACCACCTGCAATAGAAGTACCCATATGCATCTCCTGGTGCTCAAACACTCAATAGTGTTTGCTGACTGCTTGACAGCGAGGCTCTGTCAGGAAGCAGCAACCATGGGAGGCTCCACAAGGGCTCCCCAATGGGTCGGAGTCCCGTGGCACCCAAACGAGGAGAAAAGAGGAACACCGTCGATGGTGACCGGGCCAGCCAGCAATCTGGGTTGTTGGACATGTCTGTAGGGATGAGGTCTGGAGTCAAGGGAAGTCAGATCAGTGGGTGGGGAACATGCCTGTGACAGCAACCATGGCCAGCCACCATCCAGCGATCTCCAGGCAAGCCCATCGCAATGAGGCAAGTAGTCCAAGGTCAGGGACATGAAGGATTCTTGCAGCTGCTCAAAATAATGATATACTGCAGGGTTTTTTTTTGTTATTAGTCAATGTTTCATTTCAAGTATTGGAACAGTGCTGTTGCCAGAAACATGGCCAAATGCTACGTTGCTGTTTTGCTCCTTGACTGTTTCTTTTTTTTAAATACATACGAATTCCAGTTGACGCTGAGAACTTTGTCACTCAGAATGCCAATGCATACTGAAAAACAGTAGCAGAAAAGTTTACAAGCTAAACAGAAAATACCAACATTACTAGCCTCACTTTTCAAATGAGGAGCAGCACTTGGTTAAATTTATGCAGGAAGACCTCAGCTCAGTTTCATGATTTCTGTGCAAGAACAGCCTCCTGTCCATCACTTGGCTGAGAGTGGTCCAGGTTCCCTGGTAGCGACTCGTGGTTACGCGTTCCCAGCTGGATGTGCCCATGACCCAGATCTGGAGTCAGTACTGGAGGGTTTCTGTGCTCTGACCAAACTGGGTGAAGCATTTTCACTACTTGAGCTGTGTGTGACCACAGCGGTAATGTTTTACATTATCAGACCCAGGTATATTTTTACATTCCTCAGGGCAGATGCACAGCCAAGCTATGAGGCACAGGCCCATGTGGGCATCCACATCTACTCCAAAGCCCTCATTCCTGAGGAAAAAAAAAAAAAGGAGGTGCTGAGGCTAGACAGAAACCAGAGAGCCACAGCTGCCTCCATGTCTGTTCTATCAGGGGTTCAGAACCCCACAGCATGACCCCAGTAGGTCAGGCTAGACATAGACACTGAGATTTACACATGGCTGCTTAATGTCTTAGCCTAAACAGAAACGCTTTTCGAATTGAGGTGTTTCCTGTCATCATTTAACCCTCAAGTCTCTTGTTTTTCCCACTATCATTCAGCCCCTTCCTGCTGCACACACTGATCGCTGGGCAATGCAGAGCATCTAGATGATTATTATTTCCACCCGGTCTTTTCCCTCAAATTTCTGTGAGAAGATGTTACAGTGATTTTTGAAGTGACCAGACCCTGAGCAATGCAAGAGCCGTCGCTGTGCATCATGCAAGAGGAGCAAATTGTTTAGCGGTCACAGCTTTAGCTTGAAAAAACGCATTGCTTTTGTAGCCTCACTTTATTTTAAGCATACCCAGTGGACTTTCAATTAAATGCAAATTAACTATGTGATTTGTTTAATAACTGTGCGTAACCAAGCCCTCCAAAAAGTAAAAGATCTGCATACTTTCCATCTTAACATTATATGCTAAAATTGAAGATGTAGGAACAGATGCTGACATATTATCCATGATGCAGAACACTTCTGGATCTCATAGTGTGTTTTGTGCATTAGTGCTGCCCTGCAGATGTTAAAAAGTAAGCTAATTTTGGAATGGTTTATAACCAATAAAGCTGTAACAGACTTAATCTTGCATCTCAAACTAGCCTATGGAGGTTGGTATGTACATGTGCTATAAATCAGACATAATATTTTATACATTTTTAAGGACACTGTAAAACTATAACATAAAGTACAACAAATAGTATAAGTAATAGTAGTTTATTAAATGCATATTATATATTATTGATCACTGCTATAATTTTAAAGGGTCTAAAGATCCCAAATGACTCTGGGCTCTGAACAAATACATTGTATGTGACAGTCCATGCTATTAAGGCTGTAAAGTGCAAATAGAGAACAGGTAGAATAAAAGGAAAAGAGAACAGCAGAAACAGAGATTTGCCAAAGCCATAGATCAGTTTATTAGAATATCTTCAATGTGCTCAAGACTTCTAAGTCCTTTAAGACCTTGCTGGTCAAAATGGAGCAGACAAATTAAACAGCCATGCATCTACAATGCGCCCTCCATCCTGGACTCCACCACATGTTCAGCTCAAATACGTTTTCAAGTCCAACTGAAGTCAGTAAACTTAAACTCTTCCTGTCCTGCAAGTAAACAGGTTCTGGACCCCTCCACGAAGGATGGATGACCAGTGCTCTGCATAACCTCCTACACCTGTGGCACTCTCATGGCATATTTATGTTTCATGAGATTAAGCAAAAATGCCCTCAGTTTTGTGTCTCACCCCAATGACTGTCTGCTTACGCCCCTCTCAAGGTGAGGAATGCTGCTTCTCCTCACTAAGCGTTCAAAGGGTTCAATGGATAGAATAACCATTTCAGTTTAGTTAAAGCAAGTGCAAGGATATCTACTCTGCAGATGTAGAAACACCAGAGCTGGCACTGGCACCGTGTATTTTACAGGACATTAGACCCAAAGAGCATCAGGCTCTGAGGGCATAGTACTCACTGAGTACATCACAAGATGGGACTTCAGAACTTACATGGTTTTTTTCACTTTACGCAGACTTTAGACACCTAAATAAAAGTTTTTTAACAAATAACTACAATACTTCAGTAACCAAAGACACTTCTCTTCATAATGAAATACTTAAGTTAACTAAAGCTGCAGTAATGTAGGAATCCACAATATTACTATTTTGCATACTGTGCTTAACTCCTAACTTGCCTTTGACCTAAAGGCAGTGACATTAACAAGAATTATGATGCAATATACCTAGTTTTATGCCTATAAGGTCAACAAGAAAACTGTGGGACTGTACCAAGGAAAATGTCGGCCTCTTGCTGAGGGCGGTGGGTGATTCAGGTGGCAGCAGACACAGATAAGCTCAAGAGGCTTGATAACTTCTTTCCCTCAGCCTTCACCAACAAGATCTCCCAGGCCCCTGTGCTTAGAGACACGGTTCAAGGAAAAGAGGAGCAACCAGCTGTGGTTGAAGGTGTGGATGAAGTCAGGGATTACTTCAGAGGACTCATGCTAAACAAGTCTATGCAACCTTCAGGGCTGCATCGTTGAGTGCGGAGACAGCTGGTCGATGTCCTTGCAAGACTGCTTTCTATCATATTTTTAAAGTTATGGAGATCAGGGAAGATCTCTGATAACTGGAGCAAGGCAAATGTTGCACCCACCTTCAAAAAAGTCTGAAACTATGAGCTGGGCAACTACAGGCCAATCAGCCTCATTTTAGTCCCCAGGGAAAATCATGGAATGAGTCCTCTGGGAACAAAATTGTGGCACAGGAAGGTGGAGAAAGTGTTGGGAACAGTCAGCATGGATTTACCATGCCTGACCCACCTGATTGCCTTCTGTGATAAGGTGGCTGGACTTATGAATAAGGGATGACACTTGTCTTGACTTTAGGAAGGCTTTGATGCTGTGTCTCATAATCTTCTTGAATCCGTGTTAGGACGCTATGATCCAGATGGGTGAACAGCCAGATGAGTAAAGAACTGGTTGGATGATGGGGTCAAAGGGCAGTTCTACTTGGAGGCTGGTAACAATAAAGACCGATGCTGTGACCTGTCCTGTTTAACGTCTTTATCAGTGACCTGGAGGAGGTGACGCAGTGCACTCCCAGAAAGTTGGCAGATAATACCAAACTGGGAGGACCGGTAGACAAGCTGGAAGGCAGGGCTTCCATCCTGAGGGACCTAGACAGGCTGGAAAAAAAATGGACTGACAGGTACTTCATTAAACTCAACAAGAACAAATGTAAAATCCTGCCTGTGGGAAGAAAGACCTTCTGGCAGCGATACAGGCTGGGGACCAACGGCTTGGGGAGCAGCAGCAGTGGGAAGAAGTCCTTGGAGGACACCAAGCTGCATGTGAATCAACAGTGCACCCTGGCAGCAAAGATAGCAGCAGCATCCAGGGCAATGTTAATGGAAGCCCAGTAGATCAAGGGGAGTGATTATCCCCTGCTTCACTTAGCACTTGTTAGACCACAGTTAAATGACAGGATGACAGGAAGGTGATTAGGGACAGCCAATGTGGCTTCACAAAGGGCAAATTGTGCCTGACTAATCTGATGGTTTTCTACGATGGAGTGACTGCACTGGTGGATAAAGGATGAAAAACTGATGTCATCTCCCTGGACTTCTGTAAGGTGCTTGATACGGTCCCACTAAACATCTTTGTCACTAAATTGTAGAGATACGAGTTTGATGGATGGGCTATTTGATGGATAAGGTGGCCACATCTAAAGAGTTGCAGTCAACATCTCAATGCCCAAGTGGAGATCAGTAACAAGTGGTGTCCCTTAGGGGTCTGTATTGGTACAGATACTGATACAGACCCTTGAGGGACACCACTTATTAAATATACTGTTCAGTATCTTTATTAATGACACAGACAGTAGGATTGAGTGCACTCTCAGCAAGTTTACAGATGACATCAAGCTGAGTGGTGTGGTTGATTCACTAGAGGGAAGGGATATCATCCAGAAGGACCTTGACAGGGAGCCAAAATTAACCTCTTGAAGTTCAACAAGGCCAAGCGTAAGGTCCTGCACCTGGGCTGGGGCAATCCCCAGCATCAATACAAACTAGGTGATGAATACATCGAGAGCAACCCTGAGTAGGAGGCAGGAAGGAATCTCCCATGGCAGGGAGATGGGTCCAGATGGTCTTTAAAGGTCCCTTCTGACCCAAACCTTTCTATGAGTCTAGAAATACTGCATCCAGTTTTGGACTCCCCAGTACAGGAGACTGTGGTGAGTTCAGTGGAGAGCCACCAGAATGGTTGGGGCTGAAGCGCTTGGCCTGTGAGAAGACACTGAGGACCAGAGCTTGTTCAGCCTGGAGAAATTATAGCTTTGGGGACATTTAACAGCAGCCCCCAGTCCCTGTGGGGAGGTGAGCAAGACTTACTGAGACTTACTGAGGTCCCTTCCAGCCTGAATTATCCTGTATATATATGATCGATGTCTCTGTTAGTCACCTTGGACTACCTTTATGATTAACAACATTCCGAGGAAGTGATTAATTTGACCTATTTATTATGAGTATTTATTTTAACTGAGAGGAATGGTGCCATACAACTGCCTGTTTCTTCACTACGAAGATACTCCAGACAGCTAACTCAGATCTAATTATCTACACGTTAAGTGTCCAAAATTAGGTCACGTGGATTGCATCCTGGGTGTTTGTGCTCCCTGAAGGGCCCAGCTGGATACCAGGGAGGGAAAGGAAGAAGTTATTTCTGTACAGCATCATAGCAGTTACAACACTTGCCCCCAAAGAAATATCTCTGAAATTTGGACTGTATTCCCCAAATTCTTATTTTTTTTTATCCAAAAACCTCTTTGATACCAAGCTAATAAATGTGTAGAGCATGGATTTTTCCATCTCTCTGTTCATTCTGTCTGTTTTCCTGCTCAGTTCTCTCTCTGTCCCCTTAACGCCTTGCACAGGGCTGTGCTCTCTGCCCTCTGCCCTGTGCTCCCTCTTCCATGGAGCCATGGCTTCTTCCTTAACAAACCACAGGGCCAGCTCTCCCTGTTCCTCAGAAAATGGTCCAGCTGCTACTGAGCCTATTGCTAGCTTGTCTTGACACCGGCATAAATTGTAAATAGCTCATTTAGGTGCTTCTCCTGGGACTTCGATTTGTGGCAAAGGGACACATTCTGATTTTTAAACTGAATTGTTTAAAAACACCTTTCTTCATGTTGTTTGTAAATAGGTTGCAGAAATAACATTCATGTAACCACAGCATCTTGCCCCTTTCATGGGTCTAACAGTAACTCTAGACCAATCTGTTTATACATACATTTTGTAGCTGTATACAGACGTAAAAAACAATGCCATATTTATTTATGTTATTAATAATGTGTTTGCAACAAACCATACAGTTAAGTACATCAACAAATTATCATAGGGATCATACTGTTGATTTTTCCCTTGAATACTCTAATCAGGTTATATGTGTAAAGAAGATCTGTAGTTTTCAATCCATTTCAATGTGTGGATCTCCTATACAGGAGAAAAATATGCCCAAATTAAGCTCGCTAGAAGCACCCTTACTGTTCTTGGCTATTTTTATCACAAATAGTTCACATATCCCATGGTTTGTCAATAATAGTCTGATTTCTAGACTTTTCAAAACCATGTCTTTAGCTTAATTATAACCATGCTTTTTCATGCCTCATTAGTGTTCTCTGCTTTGTGAACTTTGGCTTGTTTTTCATGTATATTCATTATACCAAGACACTTTATGTTGCTTTTCTTCTATCACTTTGCATGTTAGTACCCTTTTCCTTTGTGATTCAAGCCACAACATCTTCGCTCATACTAATTCACAGCAAGAATGTGATACTGCATTTGAAAGCGTAGGTGTTCCTGACACAACTCTGGCTTCTACATGGGGTATTTTGTCTTCAAACATTAGCACCCCAAGGCACATGTGTGATTGAGCCTTGGGAATGTGCGTTTCCTTTTGAAGTTAGTTTGCATTGCTAATTCACAACAGGGTGCAAAGTTACGATTTCTCAGCACAGAAATACGGACTGATTACCGTTCTTTTATTTTCCGCATCTCCTCCATAGACATGTACATTTTGTTTCCAAAATTATTGCAAACTGTAGACATCGTACATATTGACAGATTAATTTTGTACTAGACTGTTTCAGAAAACTCTAACTTAGAGACTGTTTTGCATCTATTTTGCTAAACTATTATAAGGAAAATACCTCCCAAATAACAAAATTGGTAAAAAATCATATCCACTGATATCAAGTGGGTGCTTAACTTCAAGAATACAAGCAGTCCCACTATGTGTCTCGGATTTAGCTACTTTGAATACTTGCACTGCTTTAAATACCAGTTACATACACAGTCCTACTGCCAATGGGAACTGAGAACCCTCAGCACCTTTCAAGATGTGTTCAGCTCTCCTTAGGGTTAGGATGCTACTTGGACTCACACCTGTATGTCTCTAGAACAAAAGTGTATTTTATCCTGGATTAGGTTGCAAGTGATAGGAGATGTTTGCTTGGACTCATTTTTTTCATGATTTTTTATGCAGAAGGGTAAAGAAAGATAAAGCTAGAAAAGAATTGTTTTGAAACACGAGTGTAAAAATTACGCCTTCCCCCAAGTCTTTAACAACTGAGTAGATAAAATTACGTCTCAGATACCCATCCAAATAATGTTGCTTTTCTTCTTCACTTTGTGTAAATGCTCTCCTTCAAAGTCGAATAATCCCAATTTTGGTCTTCAGTCTCGAAAACACTTATATATGCTCTTACATTTCAGACATCTCAATAGAAATGGCATAAAAAGTATTGTTCCCATGGAAATTTTACACTTGGGAAAACATACGCAGGATAAGTCTTGATGAAGAATTACCTGAAAGAATATTTGAGCTGTATTTTACAAATTTCCCTCCTACCTGCTTCACTCAATACCCACGCTTTATTGTATGTCAGAAGATCTTCTTCTATATTATGTCACAGATCTGTTGTACAAAGCAAACACTGTTCAAAGTTACCTTTTTTATTATTGTTACTTGGCAACGTTAATGCTATCCCTGTTGCAAGGTCTTCATTGGAACATCTGCCACACACAGGAGTCTTTCTGTACTAACATGTTTTCGTTATTTGCCTGAAGACCGCTGCAGAGGAGTCACATTTTCTTTGCAGGAACCGTATTTATAGAATCATAGAATCATAGAGTCATAGAATTGTCTAGGTTGGGAGAGACCCTTGGGATCATCGAGTCCAACCATCTACCCTACTCTACAAAGTTCTCCCATACACCATATCCCCCAACACCACATCTAAACGGCTCTTAAACACATCCAGGGATGGTGACTCAACCACCTCCCTGGGCAGCCTATTCCAATGCCCAACCACTCTTTCTGTGAAAAATTCTTTCCTAATGTTCAGTCTAAATCTACTCTGTTGGAGCTTGAAGCCATTCCCTCTTGTTCTGTCATTAATTACCTGTGAGAAGAGACCAGCACCAACCTCTCTACGGTGTCCTTTCAAATAGTTGTAGAGAGTGATGAGGTCTCCCCTCAGCCTCCTCGTTCCTCAAACTAAACAGCCCCAGCTCCTTCAACCGCTCTTCATATGATTTGTTTTCTAGGCCCTTCACCAGCTTCGTTGCCCTCCTCTGCACTCGCTCCAGCACCTCGATATCTCTCTTGTATTGAGGTGCCCAAATCTGGACACAATACTCGAGGTGTGGCCTCACCAGTGCTGAGTACAGGGGCACAATTACCTCCCTACTTCTGCTGGCCACGCTATTTCTAATACAAGCCAGGATGCCGTTGGCTTTCTTGGCCACCTGGGCACACTGCCGACTCATATTCAGCCGCTTGTCAATTAGAACCCCCAGGTCTCTCTGCCAGGCAGCTTTCCAGCCACACTTCCCCAAGCCTGTAGCGCTGCATGGGGTTATTGTGGCCCAAGTGCCACAACCAAGAACAGTTATCACAGAATCACAGAATCACAGAATTTTCAGAGTTGGAAGGGACCTCTAGAGATCATNGGTCACGCTGGATGGCAGCACGGCCCTCTGGAGAGTCAGCCACCCCTCCCAGTTTGGTATCATCAGGTTATCGCTCAGCAAAATTAATTGCTGTTATGTGTCCAGGATTTTTCTTTCAAATACTGACTCTTGACCATGAGTCGCCTAGGACAGATCTTGCCAGCCTAGGTTTACTTTTTTTCATGCTGGTATTGTTATAAATACCCATTTAGGATTCAAAGACTTCTCTTCCTCCTTTACATTTTTCTTAAAACTGTAGTAGGCTAAATAACTGTATTTTCAGTAGACATTCACAGAAAATAAACTGTTAGGATTTACAGCAAATATTATATGCGCAGTCTTCTGTTGTCTTTACTCATGACTTTACTGAACTCAGCTCAGTGATTAATTTGTGCTGTCTCTACATATGGAACTCTTCAACTTCTCTTTCCAGCAAATTGAACCAGTCAGTACTTTTGTGGATATATGCAGAACAATTATCTACTTGAAAGGCAAAAATGAAAATAAATAGTATTAAAATCTACTCTCATACAAGCCTTCTATATTTTTCATTAAAAGCTTGATTGGTAAAACTGATATTCATGTCCTTAGTTATTAAAGTAGACATTGCTCATATATGGAAGCAATTATTCCCATTCTGTTGTTTATCCCTCCCCTGCAAAATACATGCTATGCTAAAATAGAAAGTGACTGTTGATCAGGACACTATCACTTCAAGTTCTATGACTATTTGAGAGATGAGGGATGTTAAAAAGATGGATTTCAGTCCTGATTTATATGGAAAAGCTCACTAGACCGTAAACTGGAGCACCTAACCAGATTTTTTTTTATGGCTATGAATAGTAAAAAAATCATACTAGATTCTTGCTTGTTTAATTTTTCAGGAAAAAAATGGTATTTTGATAATGACTGTTATTGTTCCTTATCATTTCCATTACAATGTTCCAATAATATATTCAATTTGTTTTTTTTTTTTATGTTGCCCAAGTAAAATTAAAAAAAAATAAAATTAATAGTGTGGGTATATGAGAACATGTAACCATTCTATGTACCTATGTGTAATGCCTCTCCACTTTGCCAGATGCTTCTCCTTTTGTAATTATGTTACTGATGTCACACAAGCATTTTGAATATTACAGGGTTTCAAATGGAGTTTGGTGTCTCAAAATCAATCCACAGCCACTTGCACAGCCTGAACGTGAAGATTTATAGATGAAAAAATAAGAATGAAGATTCCAGTAGTTCTTATATACATGAAATATTCTCATTAGTCTGACTGACCACAGTATAGTCTATAAGGAAGTTTTTGGTATAAACATTAAACATTTATATGCTTTGGGAAAAATAATCTCTGGTTCAGTTCTGCTTACTCCACTGGCATTATAAAAGGATGGATTTTACCCTGCATGTAATCTCAGAGAAAAAAAAAAAAGACCAAAAGCCTCTCTGAAGAACAGAGAAAAATATACTGAGTACTTTCCATCTCCTTTTTCTATCTTTGTTTGCACAGCTGACGTATTGAGGCAACTCAACTGGAGATGTAAGCACAATAGGCAGCCATGCTAATAATTGTACCAGATGCTTAAAAGCTTCAAGCTTCTCCTCTAAGTTCTGCTTACATTTTTCTTTTTTGTTTGTCTGAGGGATCCTAAGGTTTGCTGCACTCTCAACAGGGAGTAGCGTCCTTTTACTTACTTATGGAGGAAACTGATGCCTTAATCTTAGCTTTTGTTGCTGTTTGGCTGCTCTTTTTCACAGTATTTTAGAACTGGAAAATAGTTTCAAGATCTCATGTGTAGATAATTCCCTCCTTAAATTGATACCAGAAGAAGCAGATAGATCTGATAAAAGAAAATGTCTTTTTTTTTGTTGTTAATAGAAAATCAGGAGGAATGGGAGCTCCTTTTATGAATTTCTGTGGACTTCATCTAAATGGAAGTTAAAAAAAAACTTTTAAATTAAATTTTAAATTAAAATGAGTGAACTCAGTTTGAGTCAACTTTCAGATTATAATTGTCTATTACAGTAGAATTAGACATGTCCTCATTGCCACTTTCTGTGGCATACTGTACCACAGTACACTTAAATATAGGTAGACCACTGTTTTCTTTCTCCGACTTTGTAAATGTAAAAACAATAACTCAAAACAGTCTGAGGTCTGAAAGAGTATTGTTTTCTTAAAACATGTGATTAGACTCTGACCCAACTCTTTAATGCCAGTTAAATCCAGGAATTTTCCTGTCCCTAAGTTTCCTTTCATATAATCTTGATGGCAGTTCTCTTTTGCTGGTCCTTCTGCCCCCACATGGCATGGCCCCCATCGCTGCATCTCATGCCACCCACTCCTGCTGGTCATTGCCTGAAGATAATTGAGGAACTAAGGATACCCTTGTGCTTACTAGTGAAACAGAGCAATTCACAAAGGTAACTTTGTAAGAGTTGTCTGTGGAAAGCTCACGGCGTTTTGTCTTTCAAACCAAGCAACTATACTTTTATTTTTGCTAGAAAGCTTAAATGGGCATGATAGATACAAATACTTGGCTGACTCACCTTTCTTCCTTTTTATATAGCTTCGGTCTTACTATGGACCACTTTAATTTTTAACTTTTAAACCAGCACTGTGATCTATTTTTCCTTTCCTTTATTGATTTACTACGTTGTGAAAGGCTGCAAGTTTCAACTGCTGCGTGACAGAAACCCAGACCAATCATAAACCCATGGAAAATAAGGCAATGAGTGACTCCCAGGACCTATGTACACCAGTGTTTTTCACCATTGTTATTTATTTCCACCAGAAGCATTCACATTGACGTCAGTGGATTACTCAGAGTAAGATATTGTTTAATACAAGCAAGGGGATCGTAGTCCGGCTGCCTAAAAAGTACAGTGCAAGGAGCAGGACTCAATCTCCAAAGTACTGCACCAGTCCACGTCTAACTTTCACAGGTTAATGTGTAACCCCGTACCTAAGAACGCAAGGTGGTGAAAAGCTGGAAGGAACATCCTAGTCTAGTGGGAAAGATATAACGGAAGGTCTTTTCTCACTGATATTAAGAAAGGAACAAAGTGGCTTAGGCTAATCTGTTCCAAACGGGAACAGTAAAAGAGTAAGAGAAAAAAAAAACCAAACAAACAAGAGGCCTTGTTTGAATTTTCCATCCCTTCTTCCAGAATACCTTGAAACAGTAAATAGGTTCAAAAGGAAGGACATGCTCAAGTGTCATTTTCCCAGGAAACAGGATGATTCTTTCACTTTCTCTGCGTGTTTTTCCACTGTGGCTTTTTAAAGGATGATTACCAGTGGTGACTGCTGAATAATCTGTGTTCTTTCACAGAAGTAAACACTTGAGACAGTTCATACCTACCAAAAATTAAAGTAGATGTGTGAAAGGCTCGAAAACTCGAGCACCTAGGAGTGCTTACTAGCCATGCCTGTGCTAGCGATTTAAAAAGATGGGAAGAATCCTCAGGCACTGTCATTTATTGGTTTACATCATGAAGCTACAAGTACAATCCCTTGGAGAAGTCTGGGCTTTGCCCAGCTTTCTAACAGTTCCCAGGCATGGCTTGGGTAATAGCATGGGTAAGTGGCCGTTCCCAACAGGCAATTTAGGCCAGACCACCCTGTTCTGGAAAGCCTCGTCGCACAGGCACAGGGGTGGGGGTGGCTCCGCGCCAACTGCCTCCAGTGCCAAAGAACAGTCCTTGGTACATTCAATTTCTTAATATAGCCCAGCCAGCTGATGTGGAAATTTCCAGATGCCTGACAATTCAGAATGTCCGAGTCCTTAAGCTGAATGTATGGATTTAGGGCCTAATTACGGACCTATTTTTAAAAAGATGCGTTGGCCCGAATGACTGAACGAGTACAGGGCAGAGAGTTCTTCCTTAATGCAGGAGGAAACTTGATGGCTCGGAGACATGCCAGCTGCCAGCTGGATCACTCCCTCCGAGCACTCTATTGGCTTTCCCCTCCTCTGGCTGCTCAGTAAATGCCCAGAAATACTCCCTCCATTGCCCATTTGTACATAAATTATGCGCGTGGAAAGACTTAGGTTATCATCAGCAAACAGTTGGGACAAAAATAGCAACATGAATGACTTGGTTTTCTTATACTCCTTTAGCCTCTCTGTTGCAGCGCTGCATTTTCTATGTCTAAAAACTAGCTGATGAACTAACAAGGCTTCAAATACGTAAAATAAATCCTTATGTTAGATGCTCAAAGATGGAAAGAAATGCACTGCCCAGATTTCACTCCTTGAAGCGCACAGCTTCTTTTGGCTTTAATGAACCATGAAAATATCAAGGGGATGACTTACACCTCAGTACTTCGATGTTCAGAAATCCTCAGATTGCCTTAATAAGAAAAAACGTTGTATCAGTATTGTACAGCATTGCACCACACACTGCTACTTTAATTTTTGGTAGGTATGAACTGTCTCAAATGTTTACTTCTGTTAAAGAACACAGATTCTTCAGCAGTCACCACTGGTGATCATCCTTTAAAAAGCCACAGTGGAAAAACACGCAGAGAAAGTGAAAGAATCATCCTGTTTCCTGGGAAAATGACACTTGAGCATGTCCTTCCTTTTGAACCTATTTACTGTTTCAAGGTATTCTGGAAGAAGGGACGGAAAATTCAAATGACAATTACGTTCCTATAAATTTAATGAAAAAAAAATACATTCACTAACCCAAACATAATTTGGTAACTTATTTTATAATATATTGAATTGTCTTTCTTACCTAAATGTTCCATCCATAGAAAACAAAACTTTTAAGAATCTTTTATATGAGACAGTCTTTCGCACTTAATTTTTGGAGTTATTATTATGTGAATAATAATTAAAAGCATTCTGTCTGTGCACCCAGGCCTTAATTTACTCTGTCCCCAAATAATTCTCAATTCATGCTTGTAGGTATTTAAATTGCTTTTACTTACTATTTACGTTTACAGGCTGGTGGCTAGTATTATTTGTCAACTTACAACAATAACTTTGGTTTTCTTCTTGTTGATCTTAAATTCCTTTTTCCTAGTCCAATAATTATTTTTTTCCACATTTTATGTATCTCCTACCATAACCAAATGATTAGCATATCTAAAAAGACAGTAGAAGTCTCCTACAGTTGTGATATTCTGAAAATTTTACCTTCTATTAAAACATTTTTTCAGTAGTCATTTTAAAGAAGATAAGAGTACAGCCCAGACTACTCATAAACTGTTATAAAACTGAAGAGAGATTTCCCTCCCTGCCTATATAGTACATTTTTCACTTCCAAGTATCTAGTTTTATCATTCAAATGTTTTATTTGAGATTCCAAATTTTTCATCAAAACCCAAGACTATTTTACAGAATGTCATGATGTTCTTTTATTCAGATTAGATAAAATCAATATATTTAATAGTATTTTCCAAGTTTTTCTTGAGCAGATGACAAATTCAAAATATTTGATCCCCCAGGGGTACCTTTATTCTAAATCCTGTATTGATGTTACCTTCTCCTTTCCTTTGATTTTGGGATAGTGTAACGAAGATGGCATTAATGGTAGAGATACCATGATAAACCTTTGATTTAATCTTGTCATGCTTTCTCATAATTTGGTATGTGTTAGTGTTCATCTGTTCCACTGAGCTATTTCCAGACTAGTAAGCCTAGCTTATTAAGTCTTTTTGTTATCTCATGCGTTTAATAATTAATCAAGAGATTTACCAGTATCCATTATCTTGCTGTTCCCAAGCAATCTAATTTCTTCTTCAGTTTCTTTTAAAAATTCTCCCGTATTTGCTTCCAGAAGAAGTCGCTTGCTTTTAAGATAATTAAGAAATGCATTCAAATCTTCCCTCAATTGTTCTATAACTGTATTCTTTGAAATGAAAAGATGCCCATTTTTGTTCCTCATCAGAACTTCTCCAGTTCAGTGGTACTATCTTCCCATATTCCTCTTGCCTTTCTCCATCTTCAGAGAGCTACACATGCAGTGCTTTTACCACCAGCTCTTCACTGGTTCTTTCAATACCAGGCTTAGGAGGTCTGAAAAACAGAAGACCCAAGAGAAAGATGACAGCAGTCTACACAAGTAGGGTGGACAGTGTGAATAGAGATCAATTGCTTATTGCCTTTTCGAGAAAAATAAGTAAAGGGTATCAAATAAAGGTGGTGGGTGAGAGATAAAAAAATCAGAAAAGGAAATACTTCTTCCCACAGTGCAGAAGTTTTGGCCATGTAGCACTGGAATAGCAAAACGTCATAAGAGCTCAAAAAGCAATGAAAAAAAGTATTGAAGAAAATCCTACTTGGGACTGTTAGATACAGTCTAAGATGGTGCATACGGTTTGTAAGCCACAGGTTGCTGGGAGCTGGGCACATATTCTGGGGATGCGTCACTATATGCTTGTCTTGTTCTCACCCTCTTCTCTGTGCGTCTACTATTGGTAGCTTTTGGGAGCATTTTGTATTACCTAGAGGCCAAGGCTGTCCTTGGCCTCTCTTCTGCCTTATCACATTTTTCAGACATAATCTTTCCAAAGACATATGATCTCCGAGGCACATCAATTCTCAGTTGTTCTTCTCCAGTCTTTATCAAAACCCTGTTCATAACATTTCTGTTGCCATACTATCTGACAGCCTCCTTGTTTGCGTCAAGATCAGCCATAACATTCACACGGTTTTGAAGTCCACAACCCTGTTTTATTAATATTATCTGATATCCCTATCTTTATTTGGATTCCTCCAAAATGCTGTATTTTATGAGCAACTCAGCTATTTTTTTTCCCATTCTTTATTGTTCCAGGGCAGATTTTTTTTCACTGCCTTTCAGTGATTTACAGCTTCACAGTGAATTTCCCCTATTAGTATTCTGACAGACAAAAGTTAAGTGGCCACCAGCTGGCATCATAATTTTTCAAAGCATCTTCTTAACTTATAATGTTGCATATGTAAAGCATGTTTACAAATTCTACATATCTAATATAGAAAAGAAGTCAATATGAGTAATGCAAGCTAAAGATATTCCTTAAATATGAAATGGTTGAGAGGTAGAGGCTATTAGGCTAGTGTAATTACTGTCCCTAGTTTTTACTTTTCATCAATACTTCATTGGAACCCAGTCAGATTCTAACAAGGAATATTATAGGACCAAATTTTATTATCCAACAAATCCCACGGAAAAAGGTATTTTCCAACAGAGTCAGATAATGGCGAGGAAAAAGAATCTGACAGCTGAAATTCCGGCTGTTCTCAGTATTCTTGATCTCTTGCTCTATCTCCTCTGAAGTTTACCATTTATTTGATTTATAAAATACGTGTGGATGTAATGTTGTGATTTTCATGACAGTCCAAGAATAGAAATGAGACAAAACCTGCAGGAGAAAGATTTTAATTTATTATATAACTACTAGAACTGGGAAAAAGGCAAGCATAAAAGGTTGGGTTTTTTCAGGATATTCTCTCTCCCTACACACCCTTCCTCCTTTATGTAACAGCATAATTTAAAATGACCGATTATTTGTCTGGGCATTTTTTGTAATAGCAGATTGTTAATGGAAAAAGTTATGGATCTATACAGTATTTTACTCATCTGCTGGGGCCTTTGTTGTTAGCCAGTTGCTGTTTCATTTACCAATCATTTGTTTCTGTGACAATTTAAGCCAGTCTGGCCATTTTTAATCTTTGAGAACTTTAAAAAAAAAAAAAAAAAAAAAGAAAGCAATCCCAGAAAAATAATTTTATCAATTAAATAATGAAGTGCTACTGTGAGCTTGTTCTTCATCTCTTAAGAGGCTGCTGTGTGGGCTGCCTGAGCTGGCTGGGGAGAAGGAAGGGAATTAGACAGAAAAGATACAGAAGGTTGGTTCAGTTGCCTCAGCTTTCAGTCGCCATCTCAAAGGCCCTCAGGTTTCTCAGACAGATGCCACCTGACACCTCAAAAAGCTGAGGTATCCCCTAGGTGCTGCCAGCCCTGTCTTGAGTGTCCTAGGGCATTCCAGGTGACCCTCACCTAGAGTCTCAAATGATGGAAAAGAGTGTGGGGGGGTTTGTTTGGTTGGGTTTTTTGTGTTTGTTTTTTGGGTTTTTTTTTGGTGTTTTTTTTTTTAATTCCAGCATTTCCAGTTGATTTGGTAAGTTGTGTAGTACAACTATAACGTGAAGAGAGACAACAAAAGGAAATAATTGCAATAATCCAGCCTTACTTTCCCATGAACTGAGGCAAGTCTAATAACTGTCATAAGTTAATAGTGTCTTATGGCTACATTTTTTTTAAATTCCAATGGTCTGTGCGCTGATTCATGGGATATCTACCCTATTCCAGAAAATCATTATTTTAAAAAAAAAAAAAGTAAAAAAAAAAAAGTTTTGGAGCAAAACAGCAGCTTGATGACACCCGAGAATTTATTTCAGAGGGATTTACGAATCCTGTTTTTATAGCTGCTTCATGCCTTTGGGCATATCAAAACAGTTAGGGATATGCAAAGTATCTGGCCCTTATAGTTCAAAGATGTTTATTTTAGCCTTGCTTATTTTAACCTTAGGAAGTTCTACTATTGTGGTACTAACTGTTGTTCCAAAAGGCACTATTATCTTATTCTAGGCTCCTTTAAAAGAAATCATAGTGATTCACCGAATGAATTACTCACACTTGGCTGAAGTGACAACATGTTATTGTACCAAGATACAGGAAAATATAAAATTGTATTTGTTCTTTAGCTTTGGACACAATGGTATTTTAAAAAAAATAAATCAAATACTAATGTGTACTTTGGCACAACATCTTTAGCATTTGTGCCTCCCTCTGATAAAAGGTGATGCAAGAGCCTTCATCCAGCCCCTGTGCAGACAAGGACACTGCTTCAGGGAATGCCAGACAATGTAGTAGCTCTTCTGCAGCAGCCAGGGAAAACATACTTCCCCTTACTGTTAGCTGCTAAGTAACCTTGGGTTTATCCTCTTTCCTTTTTAAGTACCCAATTCTGCTCTCATTGAGGTGAAAGAGAGCTTTTGCAGGAAATTTGCTTTTGTTCCACAGAAATTTACGGGAAGGAAATGGTCCTTCAGGAAGAGTTCATTCCTGTGCCTTTCTGATTTTCTATAGCAAGGTTCACTGCAACAGCAATTCCACTCCATTTACCTGCAATTCAGAAATAGCCCTAAACTTTCATTGCTGTCAACTACGTGTGTGTTTAGCTGTTTTAAAATCAAGACAGACATTTAAGATCCTCCTATGGCCTTAGAAAACTAACTTTACGTGCTTTCACAGAACACCAAAAAACTTCTATTTATGTATTTTTGCATCCATTGCCACCCTCTTGATGAGATACTTGGTGCTGAGGTGCTGCACATCAGATGCCTCTTCTGTTTTGCTCTCATAAAGCAAAACTGGACAGTTTGTATCACCGTCTGCGTGTTACTATGACAGAAAACTAGATTACACCCTGCACTTTGAAGCAAAAAGAAGAGAAAATAGTGGCAAATTTTACAGTCTACATGAGATAGAGTCACAGAGGGATTATTAAAAAATCACAAGCAATTGTTACATCTACTTTTGCGTGCTTTGTTTTGTGAAAACAGCAGAGAGTAGTTGCAGGTCTGCATCTTTTCTTGGTTATCATGGACATAAATCAAATCAATCACAGATTTGGAGGCAGGTATTTCAAGTCTTGAACTCTGCATGAAACTCAATACAAAGTCAACATATAGTGGTTTATTTTTCTGAAGAACCAAGTTCAAGCATTTGCCTACGAATATTCCAGCTGTGGTGTACATAGTGCACATATTTAAGACGTATTCTAGTTAGCAATGTCTGTTGGGCTTGTGCTTGTGTCCTGAATATTGCCAGACTTCTGTACTGAAGACACAAATAATAAAAGAAGCCCAGTCACTGCTCAGTGGGTTTACTTTTCCTATTTATGCTGAATTAAGCCAGTCACTTCATATCGGGGCCATTGATAGACTCTGACTCATTGATATTTTTGCCCTAATCATTTGGTTTTGCATAGAAATTATTTTCTTTCTGGAACGGGTATTAAAGTCTTTCAGATTTAAGAGCTTTTATAGCATGACTGTGACTTAATGATCACATTAACCGATTCTAATGGAGTTTACAAATACAGGCACTAAATGTAATTACTCGCCTTTAGGGGCAACAGCACTAACAGTGAAATGAATTAGAAACTTGACCCATTGGATATATTAATTTGCCAGATAGATTTGGACAAAAGTAGTATAAGAGAGAGTGGTATCAGATTCTTTATCCTAAAAGATATAGAGGATACCAGCATCGATTTCATGAATACTGATTCGCTATTATTCTTTCTGACATATGATTCACTACATTTTTCAGTAATAAATGTCAGGTATAATGTTTAGAAACAGCAGAGTAACAAGAGACAGCAAAGATCCATACTGCTTTTTCCTTTGCTAAATCTGAACTTTGTATCAGTTATCTCTACTCTGGTGACAAGCAGCCTACTCAGAGTTAGCAGAGGCTAATTTTGTGACATATCCCTAAAGTCCCATTGCAAAAAATATCTCTCTCCTACTTAAATGGTACTCTTGTTCCTCTGATTCAGAAAAAAAAAGCCTGAAAAGCTGTCTTTCCCCCCCCTTAACTCTGTTCTTATGGGCATCTGGTTCAGACAGAGTTAAAAGTCTTCTAGTTCTTTCAAACATCTGGTGCTATAAATATTCATGCCTTGGTAGGATTCCAAATTTTTTGTGTCCATTGGCTCCTTTTTCTAAAAAATACATGAGGAGTTTACATGAGGGGAGCTTTCCTGCGTCTGAGTGCTCACTCAGAGTTATGACTGTGTCTTCAAAAACTGCTGAAGGAGGAAGAAAACTGAGGTTGTACAAAAGCAGTATAGCTATACTGAGTCAGGCAAAAACCCCACAAGCATTTAGACCAGTGTCCTCTCTCTGACACTGATCAACAACACGTGACACATTTGACAGTGCTAGCATGATTATACATTGATTTCCCCAATGCTTCATTAAGCCTTGTCTAAAGTTAGCCGAGAAGCCCTTCTTACAGCCAATAGAGAGGATGGAGTAAATGTGGACTCCAGTTGAAACAGATCCTCCATCCTTGGAGACATCCAAAATTTAACTAGGTGAGGCCTGAGTAACCTGATCTAACTGGGCCTGCTCTGAGCAGAGAGTTGGACTAGCTGACCTCTGCATCTCCCTCCCAACCTACGTGATTCTGTGACTCTGTCCTTCCTACTTAGCATCCATCCATCCATCCATCACTAATCCCTTGGTAGCAGAAAAGCAAATCCTCGCGCTCATCTGGGATCTTTTCAGTTATGCAATGACAACGTCAAAACACACATTCTGTAGCTTTTTGAAGGCACACAAGGTACAGCTAGATGCCTACCTATGAGCTAGATGCCCATTACAGTCAGTGGAAATCAGTCGATAGTCGCACTAAATTTTATGAGTCTAGGTTGCCCACATTCTCTACAAACTTGTTACTAATTTGCTGCATTTAAATTACAGCTTAGGTTGCCCGTGCCAGTGTGGTGCACTACAACTTGTGCAGTTGATGTGGATCACACATGTTTTATGCAGAGTTGGGAATTTATTGCTAGTCTAATTAAAGCCTTGACAGTCTAATCAAAGAATTATTATTAGTCTGGATACAACGATACTAACAATTATAGTTCAAATTATCCAAACATTATGGCTTGTCCCAATAATGATACAGTGAAAACCTAAATACCCAAGCTTTACCATAATTGCCCCTTTCCCTAGTATTATGCTCACCCTTTCACTGTCATTCTGGTGGCACAGAGATCACGTCCTAAGATAGATGGCTTTTGTCTTGAGAGGAGGGTGCCATGGTGAGTCATCCATGGAAGAGGTATGATGTTGGGGGATTCTTCCTCCTCTTTTCTGGAAATACGATGTTGGTGTTGATGGTTTCTTACTCCTTACTCTTGGGTCTGCTTAGTGTCATTATTATGTACTTGCTAACACAGTCCGCTTTCTCCTTATTCATTGGTTCACAATTCCATACTATATCCAAATCTAATACGTATGGTATGCCTTACATGTATCAGACGCCTTTTCTGTGCTCTTTTTGTTACTCCTAGACTGTTTTACCCAGCTCCCAAGGTTGCATTCCTTTGACAGACCACTGCTGAGCTGTTTATGACCCAGGGGCCTCTGTTATCATCTTGCGTCTGCACTTTCAAGGCTTCGGTTACCATCCTATGCCTGTACTGCTCTACACTGTATTTTTAGTCTAGCGTCATAGATAAGTCACCATAGAAAGAAAAACTACATGTTTTATCTACTACTTATGAAAATAAGCCTTACACCATTCAACTGTACAAAGCTAAGCAAAGGCTGAAACAAATCAGGTAACAGCCACCTGGTTATCAGACAACTGCTGTTACAGCTCAACACACTAAACCCAAGCCCCAGGCAGGTCAAGATAAGTCCAGGTGAACCCTGACCTGTCCTAAGGCCCGTGTTGTCAGCTTCGTGCAGAGTCCAACTCCTGCTACTCGTAATGGCAGCCTCATATGCACTGGGCTGTAAGGCTGAAGAGTCTGGAGAGCTGTTCAGCTCACCCTGTAAAGCTGCCGCCACTGGAAGAGCCCAGTCCCACCTAGAGTGTCCTGAATGTGTTCTGAATCCTGGCAATGCATTCCTTGATCTTCAAGGAGAGTGAATTATTAACATTTTCTTTACCTGGTTCTGATAGTGCCAAGATCAAAGAACGTTTCTAAAAGACATCCTGAAAAGCACATGCTTGGCAAAACTGTTTTGAAATGCAAATAGCATGGTCTTATCTACACGTGCTTTACCTCTGGGAGAGCTCATACGTCAGAACTGGTACATTACACATTTGGAACCAGCTTTTCTATCACTTATAACTCTGATGTTGTCCGAATGAGCCCAACAAATACCACGGTTCCTTCATGAATGGGACATTTCCCTGTCCTGGTTTGAGCGACACAGGACTAATTTCTCTTCTAATGCCTGGGAAAACTGCACTTTTAGAAGACTCTAGTGCCTAAATTTGTGAAAATATTACTTTATAGCCAGCTATGCTGTGTGGGTTTCAAGGTCTCAGTGTTTTTCGAGCTCGTCAGGTGCAGGGATGAGGAGGAGCAAGACCCCGGCACTTGACCCAAGCTGGCCAACAGGATTATTTCATACCATGAACGCCACATTCAATATAAATTAGAAAGTTTGCTGAGAAGTGCTCTGCCTCCCTTGATGGCGGCGATCCAGAGAACTTCTTTGCCCCAGTGCTGGACCCCTGAGGCCTTCCCTTCCTCCTGAAGACGTAGCACTGGCAGTGTCTGACATTTGCTGTCCATTGCTGGGAGTTCACCGCTTCCTACTGACAGAATTGGCTGACTATAATCTTTGTATATTTTATATTGGTATCGGGGTCAATATTGGTTCTTTAGTGTTATTAATGTTAATTATCTAGTCTTATTCTATTAAATCTGTTCATATTTCAACCCCCCAGTTTCCTTGTTTTTTCCTGATTCCCCTTCCCGGGTGGGGAGGGGGTGACAGAATAATTGTTGAAATGACAATAAATGGTTGAGGGTTTCTCAAACCATAACATTGCCTTAGAGTAGCAACAGTTGAGACTGGCATGTCCTCCCAAGTGGACATTTGTGTGCTGAGTTAAGCAGCATTCCATGTTGCTTGCTGACACCTACATTGCAGTCACACTCTTGTAGTACTTGCTGACTTGTCACTATACGTGCTACATGTAGATTCACTTTTGCTGGGATTTCTTGCACAAGACCCAGATCTTCATCTCCAGTTGTAAATATCAGAAAAAAAAAATCTGGAAAACACTCTGGGTCCCATTCAGCTCAAAATTCTGGGCTTAATTTCTGTTGAAACTTGGTATTGGTATATATCAAAGTCAAGGAAATTTGATATGCTGCATGCCTGAGTCTGGCCTTCAAATGGAGTTGGGATACGCTCAATGGAAACAGGATCTAGGAAAGCAATCTTAGATCCTTAAGTATAGGGAGCAAAGGATTATTTATTAGTTCCAGTCAAACTCTCTTGAAGTATCAGCCAGCATCTTAGGCAATATGGTTTCTCACATCTGTTAATTTCTAAATTTCCCAAGGATTCTTGCAAATTGTTTTTCACCTGTCTGGTGCCTTCTCTTCTTTCTGAGACTTACCATTGCCTGCAGATTTTACAGAGGCTCCCATTTTCAATTCCCACCGTCTTGCTTATTATTATATTTGTCAGTGCAAACAGCTTAATAGCAGTATTGTCAGCACATGATAAGCCCTTAAGTGGCCTTTTCCTCAACTTTCCAGCCAGAAAGGGCTAATCAACTGAGATATCCTACAAAAAGAATGAGCTACAACACTGAGATGAAGTACTTTCTGCCATTTTTCTGAAAAACATACTTTTATCAGAGATACACTCTGCACACCCCATGGGTCACCTGCCCCTGCTCCCCATCTTGTGCACATCCTTTTCATGTCTGAATTAATTTAGGAGCTCCTTGCTCATCCATGCAGGCCTCCTATTGCCTTTGTTTGATCTCCTACTTCTCGGGATGGACCTTGCTTGAGCTTGAAGGATGTGATCTTTGAGTATCAGCTAGCTCTCCTGGACCCCTCTTCTTTCCAGGGTCTTAACCCATGGGATTCTTCCAAGCAGATCTCTGAAGAGGTTGAAATGCAGGGTCGTGGCCCTGGTTTTTGCCCTGCTTCCTCTTCTTGGGATCCTCCTCCTCGGTCCTCCTGGATCCTGTGACTCTAGCGGTCAAACAGTCACTGCAACCAAGGCTGCCTCCAACATCCGTATCCCTGACCAGTTCTTCCTTGTTTTTAAGTATCAGGTCCAGGAGAGCACCTTTCCTTGATGGTTTCTCCAGGCTGAGAGAGCTTGGATTGTTCAGCATGAAGAAGAGAAGGCTCAGGGGGATCCTATCCATGTGTGGTGATGGGATCCAAGAGGCCACCAGACGCTTTTCAGTGGTGCCCAGTGACAGGACCAGAGAGACTCATCTTAGGATGAGATGAACTGCACAATGAAAATGCCTCTTTTTCTCTGCTCACTATAAAGAACATCCAGATATCTAGACCTTATGCAGACATCTGTAACAGAAACATCTAAATTTAGGTAAGCTAACTGCTCTGTAGTGGAATCAATCTGGGCAACACAGCTGACAAATATTTCAAGCTAAGTGTTCCTCTGTTCGTTTAGCTGAACCCACAGAACCACATGCAGTATCAAACCCTTACTCAGCTGCTGAGTTTAGAGCACTTCTGCACATTCCCAGCAGCATTTAAGACACTCAAGCATAGCACTGTCTTTTTTTTTGCCTCAAAACTGATACGGATGCTGAAATATCGTGCCTGAAGCTATGTACACGCAGCGCACAGTGGAACAAAAGCTAGCTTCAGTGGAAATTGTCATTGAAGATTATTTCTCAAAATTCACTTTTACTTTCTGCCATTGCAGCCTTAGGTCAGCTCAGATGTTGCCGGACATTTCCACTCAGGCTTGGCGAACTCGGCATTTTTTTTCCAGAAAGCGACACGCTTTTGAAAACAAGAGTATGGAAAAGACTTGAGCAATTTTAATTCCAGTTGTGACTATGTGTTTGCCTATTACTAGTTCCCAAGGTGCGTCTGGATAAAATTTGGGCAACTGCCTCCATTTAGCTGAAATAGTACAGTGCGTTCTGACAGTGGGACACACATTGTTTGACTGTTATTGTGCCAGCCCAGTGGAAAAGAACATTCTTCTCCACGTTTAACAAGTTACCTGTAGAGGTAAGCGGTCACATTCAGGCAGTTTTAACCACCCACAAAGCTCCTGTGTCTGGCAAATAGGTAAAAACTATTGCGTGTCAGAAATCCCCTAAAAGTCGTTTGAAGGGCTTTGCGAGATACGGAACGCTTGCTCAACAGGAAACTCCAGGCACAGGGCCTTAGAATTTAGGGCTGAGTTAGCATTGCAGCTGGCAAGGTTTGGTTGATGGTATGGTGGTTAATGGCACGGTAATGCTCAATTTTTCGTTTATATTGTGACTTAGGTTCAAAGGAGACCAAGCCAGCATTAGAAGGAGCCACTGTAACAGCACAGCACTGTGTGGTTTTTAATGCAGTTGCATTGCGCACGCAGAATAAAAGGCTGGTTCCTCATCCAAGAGGTTTCTAATTTCTGCAGAGCTTTATTTTATATAGACGAAAATCAATTTGGGCATAATTTGAGCTGTATATATGGGAAACATATACAACGATGAACAGACTGAAAGTTATTTAGAACGAAACCATTATCGGTACTGTGCAGGACAGCGTGTCACAGGACATCTAATTTGAATGATCAGCAGCATCTTGATACTGAAAAGATAATTTTCACTTTATGGCTTTTTCAAATAGATTTTTATATTGTGCTATAAGTGTTAGGAGAAATGCCAACACATTAGACTTACTGACCTAGCAGTAATTTACCAAGAATATATACTCAGCTTCCCTCTGCTCCTGTAGGACAGAGACTGCACTGCAGTTCATATTTTAAAGCGATACTGGCACTACAAGAGCATGGAGTTACTTGTGTGTCTATTACTTGGCCTTTCCTCTTCTAGTTGAAAATGATTTTCAGATAACATCCAGACCTTAACTGTTTAGATCTTTTAGCGTACAACCAATTTAAAAACAAAGTAGCTTTCAGATTAAGGGCTGAACAAAAGTTTGAATAATCTTTTTCCTAAGGAATACAAGCTAAAACTGTTTTCTACTTAATCATACCTTACTGAAATACAAAAAAAGACAAGCATTGCCAAGATCAGAGTGGAAATGTTTTGTCCAACTCGGACTTCATAACAGCAATGGATTACTTCTTGCAGTACCCATCGGTACTGACTTTCAACACACAAAGCATACTGCCATCGGTATTTTCTACCATTCCCTCCATTTTTCCCAACAGATCTCAAGGGTTTGGGTTATATATTTTTTTGTCCTTTGTTTTCTAACTGGAGATATTTTCTCACATATTTCCCACATTCCTTCATTCAGCGTATGTTTACATTCTCTATTCTGTTTTTCTACTTTACTGTCATCAGTTTTATCGACTTTGCCTGACTTCTGCACATTCCATCCAACCCCGTTTGTTAAATGGAAACTTCAAAGCCATATGGGGATTCTCTTTTTAAACACTGTTTATTTCCATAACAGCATATGCTGGGTACTGTCAAAACAAAGTTTTTAACATCAGATCTGTATCTGAAAATACACTGCAAAACTATACTGTATACATTTTTAAACATTGTAATTAATCCAGATGTTTGGGTTTTTGTTTGTTCGTTTGGTTTTTTTAGGTAGTGTTCACTACTGGTGTTTGTTACATACAAATAATTAAATCATTATATTTTATTACAAGGCATTTTCCAAAAAGTAGTTATAAACTCATAGATTTTAAAGAGAGAAACCAGTTTTAAAGAGAACAATTTCAAACTGGCACACACGTGCTTACTCCTGTGATTCTTCTGCTTTGTATTGACTTCTCTCAAAGTACACGTCTCTCCCAAGAGATGGCACTTAGCAAATCCTTCTTACTCACATCAGACCTTCCTCTGTTACCTGCGTGAAACACCGTCAGCCTTTGCATTCGTTCATCATAGCAACATCCAGCTTGTGTCACATTATGTGGAAATACGACGTTTTCAGAAGAATCCCCTCTCCGAGGACAGCACACGCTGCCTCAGCCTTTATTGACGGACTCTGTACCATCTCCTCTGGATTCATGGCTTACTCCGCAAAACTGGCTGAGCAATCACCTCCCAGTGGCAACTCGTTACGCTCTTTCATTCTGCAAAAACACCGAGCTACACTGAAGAAGCTGTACTGCTGCTGATGTGAGCACTGGCTCCCTGCATTTGTCTGAAGCGTAGCTATGTCTGTTTGGCAAGCGATGTTCCTTCGCTTCTGTGGTCGCCTGCTTTACCTGTGCTTGTGGCCAGCAAAGGTAATTAGCGTAAGTTGAACGGGAGACAACAGAGACGTAGGGATCTGACCACGTTACCAATTTAGACAAAGTACATCCATGCACAGCTATGACGAGCTTGTCAGAATATACCTGAACTAGCGTAAAAGCGTCTCTGTGACTAACAGGAAAACGCTGTGGCAGCACAGAGATTGGTGCAGACTGCAAAATCCATCCTAGAACAAGGCAAATATTTGAGATGTTTCCCACCCTCAGCTCTCTACTGCAGTAATGACATTTAAAGCTGGTTCAGACATAGCCGCATGGTATTTGGACATACCCAAGGACCAGATTCACAAGACTATACGTGTATATACACACTGAACAAAGATGACGACAACGTAATTGAAAATCTGTATTCAGCTGTGAAATCTTAAAAGTAGCCTACTGTTCCTGTTAATGATGGCTCTGGCATTGCCTGTGTTGCCTAAAAACAGAGAAGAAAAGATGAAGAAAACCAAGCCAACCTCTTGCTGTTTCTCTCTAAGAAATTCAGACCCAATGGTTTCTTTAAGCCAAGTTCTTGTTTAAAGCAGCTATCTAAATCCATACAGAGATCAGAAAATTTGTGCAGTTTACATAACCAACAACTTGGAAGTAAAACTAAATAAACAGAATCTGAAAACAGTGAGGAAAAAAAATACAATCAGTGAATTCACAGCCTGGTTTCAGGTCAGTCCATGCGTACATTAGATGCATTAATTTAATTAGATTTACTATTTATTTCCCACTGACATTATCTGTATTAGGGTTTTGAAAAACAATGCTCAAGACACAAAATGAAGCTACAAAAACTGAAATTTTATTTTTTGTTCAGTTTTTGGATACAAATGTACATCTTTTATTCTGAATTCTTTACATGGTACAGCAAGGAAAATAGGACAGTAAGCATAATATTTACTTAAAATAATATGAAATTGTAGAATGATATAAATATGCAATATTAGTTTTATGTATGTTTATTAAGACAAAATTAACCTAGATCTGAAATCTACCATCAAAAACCTTAAAAATTTGAATAGGCTTATACAGGGGAAGAAGTTTGAAGTTACATATAGCGCTTCCTTATTTGCTGCTCATTGATTGAGTGACAAATTAAAAACAAGTTTAAAGTCGCTAACAGTCTTGTACTGCTTGCCCTTGTGCAATTATGTTCAGACTTGTCTGAATTCAGATCACATCCTTCAAGTCAACTTTTTGCAGAACTGAGCTTGCAACAGTTATTACTACCAAGAAGATTCTTTTCTTGGCTCATTTTCATGGTGGAGCAAAGTTTAAACTGTTGTAAACTTGCTGACTAACACCAATCATGTTTCTTCTTTCCTAGAACAAATCTGAAACAGTACTTTCTTTTAAATGTCACTTTGACACTATTTTGTTTACATGCTATTTAGAACACTATTTATGTTTCCTTAAATACAGATTTTTTTACAATAAACAATTTACCATAGGATCCAGAAAATAGCGTTAACTATTACTGTCGTGATAGGCCCTTAAGGTTTAAGAAGGTCAAACTGAAAAAGAAAATCTTAAAACTAATATTCAAGTGTTTTAGTCAACATGATTTGTTCATCAAGTAATAAAGTCCTAACAGTTCTGAAATACACATCTCATATATATTTTTATATAAATATTTTGTACAACGGAGTACAAGAGAAACATGGACACACTGGAGAGAGTCCAACAAAGGGCCACTAAGACGATGAAGGGACAGGAGCATCTCCCCTGTGAGTAAAGTCTCCGAGACCTGGGACTGTTCAGCCTGGAGCAAAGAAGGCTCAGGAGGGGATCTCATCAATGTATATAAACACCCGAATGCATGGTGCAAAGAGGACAGAGCCAGGCTGTTACCAGTGGTCCCCAGTGACAGGACCAGAGGCAATGGGCACACACAGAAACACAGGAGGTTCCCTCTAAACATCAGGAAACACTTTTTTTTATTGTGAAGGTGACTGAGCACTGGCACAGGTTGCCCAGAGAAGCTGTGGAGTCTCCATCCTAGGAGACATTCAAAAGCCATCTGGACATGATCCTGGGCAACCAGCCCTATGTGGCCCTGCTTGAGCAGGGGGCTTGGACCAGATAACCTCCAGAAGTGTTGTGGTTTAGGCCAAATTGGCTACTGGGGACATGGGGGACCCCAGATGGGACCGACAGATTCTCCCCTCTACCCCTCTTCAAAGAGAGATGCAGAGGAGGGGAAAAGAGACTTACGAGTTTAGAAGGGACTAAACTACTTTAATGATATATTAATAATAAAATAAAAAGAAATAATGAAATATATACAAAACCCTATCAAGCTCCCACAATGACAATCACGACATCAGCTGGCCCTGGGGAAGTCCCAGGCTGGACTCGGTGATAGATGGGAACTGGATTCCGGGTCTGCATTCAGGATCGGGATCACAGGCAGACGAAGAGGCAGAGTCCTCCTCAGACATTGGCCATTGAAGAAAGAGAGAGAGCTGACCCTTTTGATCCCTCAGCTTTTATACTGAGCATGAGGCCGATGGGATGCAATACCCTGTTCGTCAGTTTTGGGTCACCTGTCCTGTCCGCTCCTCCCTGCAGGTGGGACCCCTCTATGCTTTTCCGCTTCTGACCCTCCAACGGGGCAAATAACCAAGTTGGTTGGCCTTGGGTGTTACAGCAATAAGTATAAGCAAGAGCCTCTCTGCATACCATGCCTGGGCATCAGCTCTAGACAATTGGTCTTATGGCTCTGAGAGAGGGAACATTGTCTGCACAATATGCTGTTAATTTCAGTAGTTAGAAGAGGCCCAGCTAAGAAGCGAAGTTCCTGAACAAAATTGGTCCTGTTTTACCTCAAACCAGGACAAGAAGTCACTTCCAGCCTCAACCATTCCATGATTCTGTGGTTCTGTGATTTAAAGCTGCCTTAGTGCTCGCCAATTATTTTGCATTATAGATTAATATTATACCATAGTCAAAACCTCTGAAACCAGACAGTTAAAATATACAGATAACACTATTTTGAAAATATAAAGATCTGGCAGAAATGCATGACCTTCCTTTTTAAGCCCTCTACCAGTAAAATGACATAACCTCCTATCCAGTTGCATAGCTTTAAAAAAAAAAAAAAAGTTACAATGTTCCAGAAAGAGTAAGAACTGAAAGATGGACATATTTAAAACCTAAGTTAGTCATATGGTCTGTTTTGAGGATAAGTCCCATAAGAACACTGATAATATTCCTGAAGAAAAAGAAATTGGGTCTCTGTATACCTCACAAGTTGTATCACCCTTCCAAAATTTGTCCCCAAGTATGAAACTCCCTCCCCACACACCCCTCTACCTCTACTGAAACTATCCCTGCCTCTGCTGACTCTTTTCCCAAGCTCTATAGAATATTTTCTAACTTCCTTATTAAAGACATTCTGGTTCTTTCCTACTATCCTTTCTTCCCTTAAAAGAAGTGATTTGCACAAGTTCAATAATAAATGCTTACTCAATTGTACTCTAACAGTTACCGACTGAAATGCTATTTGGCAGCTATTAACTAGTACCCAAATTGGGAGTTTCTAGGACAGTGTATTCCTCAGAGCTGAGATACAAAAAAAAAAACACTTAGAAAACCATGGAGGTCAGGTGACATTTTCAATATTTCAAATCAACACTCCATTTCTGATTTGTACACCACTTTTCAGGAAACATCTTCCTGGGCTGAGATGTCACACGCAACGTTTCAGGAACAGTTTACTTTGGGGAAATTTGTTTCTAACAATATAGAAGACACTAGAAGTTAAACCTATTACATGAATGGTCCAAATTCCATTTCCTGTGAAATCTGGTAATATAATTAAGAGATTTTCCTTCTATTTGGTAACTGAAGCACAGTGCAGTACTCTGTACAAACTATTCTTAAACTCAGTATGACCTTTACTAATAGCTGTTCCTTTTAAGACAGAATAATTAAACATAGAAACTTTCATTATGTATAGATGTAACAAGGAAAAAGCAGGAAATCCTGTTAGGAAAATAATAACATTAATCCATTTCTAATCCATATTTCTCTGCCAACTTTGTTTCCTAACTGCTAGGGCTTTTGATGTGCAACAGAGTTCTTGTATGAGGAACATAACAAATGCAACGAACAATAGAGTAGGCCCAAACTTCCCAAACTTGTTTTGTTTGGGTAGCTTTAGTAACTGCTGCATTAGCCAGATACAGCCTGCAAGCAAGGTCCCAGGCACACGCAGAAAGCCTCACGCTTCCACCTCCTCCTCCCTCATAATCCTGTATATCTTCACTCCCACCCACATCTAGAAACAAAACCCCGAGCTCGCTCTCCACTTCTCTGCCCTCCTACGCGCACATACTGGAACTTAACTCCACTCCCTCAAGTCCTCACCCAGCTTATCAGTAATGACTGCCTGCACGAAAACGCTTACCCCGCTGTGCAGGTCAGCCCCCACACTAACAAGCAGCCTGGATAAAGGCGATGACCTGGTCTGTGGGATAAAGTTCTGCATGCAAGCCATTAGTGATATAGCAAGAAGCTGCTTTTGTGAGAGCATTTACCTCGCAGATCAGTTATACTCCAGTACACATACAAACACTCCTCTCCACTGCAGCTAGGAGCTGCATCTACAGCTATTTTGAAATTGTTTCGTACCACAGCTACATCTCTTGACAGTTTGGGAACCTCAGAATGAGTCATCCTCATCTGATACGCCACTATGGGTGAGGGTGTTTTTTCACTGTTTTTACCCAGGAGGTCATAAACATATACACATTAACAGCTTTAGGAAGCAGAGAGAAGAAAGTCACAACGTTTTCTGGTCAGAGAATGGTGCTTTGCCTTCAAAAGGAACACACAGCAAACAGGCTCATGACCCGTAATTACTTTAGGTAGACGCCTACTCAGTATTGTTCTCCAGGTCCACAAAGCATCTTCTGTGCCATATCCTGCTTCTTCTCACCCCATGGAGATAAGGACCTAAGCCGGACATACACTTGGGACACAACTGCCTCACAGAATAGCACTGCAGAGGAGAGGGGTGAAAGGGCTGAGGTGCTAACGCTCAGTCATGAGTTAGGCACCGTGCACGCCACCCGGAAGGAGGCCGAGGACGGCTGCCAGCACGGCCAGTGGGCTCAGCACCGCACGACGTGCAGGCCTGAAGCGAGGCCAAGGCCTCCGACAGCCATCGGCCTAGTAGACTGACAGGAGGCAGCAACCCCCAGTGCCTTCCGCAGCAGCAGACAAGATGGCGACGCCCACAGGCGGGAAGCCACCGCCTTAGCAGGCCCGAAGGAACACAGGGCAAAGGGGGAGAGGAAGGACGCCGGGGCGGGTGGGGGTGAAGAAGGCGACGCGGCGACGCAGCCCCGCCGGCCCACCAGCACCCGGCGAAGCCTCACACCCACCGGCCCGGGCACAACATGGCCGCCGCCCCCCACCCCGCGCATGCGCGCCCCGCGGCTCCCTGCTGCTGGGCTGGGGGGGAGCGGGCGCGCGGCGGAGCGTCACGGGGTGAGGGGGCGGAGACTCCTCTACGCCCCGCCCCGCCGCCGCCGTGCGCCCGGCGCGGCTCTGCCGGCACCGTCCCCGGAGGGGGGCGGGGCGAGAGCGGGAGGGGTGGGACGGAGGGCGGGGTCTAATCTGGCCCC